>NW_021025908.1:1100282-1150578 GCF_004153795.1 Camellia sinensis
CACTAGCATGCTTTACTTAGCTTATTCTCATGATTTGGCATCATTGGAGACCATATTTCAGTCCATGTTCCATGCTTGTGCACTTGCATTTGGCTCTCTTTCAATGCTTGGAAGTGTTGTAGTTTTGTGTCTCAAGAGTTGGTCATTGTGTATGCCACCATGTTTAGACATTTGAGATGCCATTTAAGTGGGTTTTGGGGCTTATTCTAACATACCATAGCTCTGATTTTGTTGGTCTAATGTCCATGTCTGTCTTCTTTTAAGTGTTCTTGAAAGTTGTCTTTCATGCCTTAGTCTTTAGGCCAATTGGCATGCATGTTTGTATGTGCATTTGTCCTCATTTTCATTGCGTCTTGGCCACTGATTGGGCTTATTTGAGAGTTGTCCCTTTTGGCTTAAGACCACTCCCGCATGTTGTTGCATGCTTGCCTTGCATGTTGTTGCATACTTGGCCTATTGCATGTTGTTGCATGCTTATCATTGGTATTGTTGTTGCATGCCTATTGCATTGTATGCTTACATGCTTATGTCACTTTGTTAAGTTCGTCATGCATGTATTATATTGGTCTAAATATGCTTGCTTCACATGTTGTTACATGCCTTGCATATTTACATGCTTAAGTCGCATCTTGCATGCTTGTTAGCTTGCATTTTCCCATGTGCTTGATATGTTGTCACATATTCTTGCATGTTTGGATGCATGTTAGGTTACATCGCATTGCATTGGTCATGCTCATGTTACATTGACTTAACTTGCATGCTTAGGTTGATTACATTGGGTTGCATGCTTTGCATTGTATTTGGTACACTTGCACAGCATTGTGTTTGGTTTGGTATGTCAAACCAAACACAAGGATCGAGGGACGTTTCGTACTTGAAGTGATGAAACGTGCCTCATTCCTTGGTCGCCGACGCTCTTGAATCCAACATGATAGAGTGTGAGGCATTCATGTGCTTTTTGCATTCATTGTACATTAATTTGCACACTTGGCTCCTTTGGCCATCATGCATTGAAATGCGTGATTAATGGCCCGAGGGTCGAGAAGCATATTCCTTTGAGTCTTAAACATGATAAGGAGGGTGATGGTTCAAACATTGCCTTGAAAATGCATTGTCATGCTCTGTCTGTCCTCTGTTGCAGCAAAAATAGGATTCTGCAGGAAGAGATGGTCAGCCGGCCATCTTCAGTGCCAGCCGGCTATGAATTGTTGGCCGAGATCCCCGCAAATGGTCGATGACCAGTTCCACTTGGCCGGTGGCCTTGCCTTTTGGCCGATGACATCCCACAGTGCTCAGGGAGTGATTCAGGAGCATCCTTGAGACTTGTGTAGTCTTCAGAGGTGTAGAGTAGTGCAAACAGAGGCAACAGAAGCATGGCGATGGATTTCTGAGTAGAGCGGAGCATGCATGCATTTGTCCCTCTTCCCAAGGCCTCTTTACTGCCTTAGTAGCTTAATTGATTCATTTAATTAGTTAAGTGGTTTTGTAATTAATTAGCTTGCGAGTTAGTTAATTAGGTGATTTGTATTATTCTTTTGGACCCTCCGTCGAGAGGGCCAATTTTGTAATAAGTGTGCGTGAGTGTGTGTATGTCTTCCAACCCCATGTCTTTCTTCCTTTTATGTACTAAGCTTTTGATGGTTAGTTTTAGGGCACGTTTCAAGTAGCATACTTACGCTCGCATGTTTGCATTCATTCATTCGTCTTGCATGCACTGGGCTCGGCGCATCATACTAATTGCATCGTATTTCAATTCCTATTTGAATACATGTATCGACTGTTGCATCTCATATGCCATCTTAGAATAGCCGAGCCCATCTTAGTTTCATTTTGCATGTGTTGCATTAGGCATTTCAGCATAGTTAGGATTCATGCATGATTTCTAATTAGCTTCTTTCTTTGGCTCGGAGTACACTATAAGTGTTTATGCTTTAGCATCCTTGCATGCGTGTGAGTGACTGCCATGATAGCATGCTTGCCATGAGGCTATTTGTTTATGTGATATAACTGCCTGAATGCCTGTGGGTGAAGGTTGGATTACTTGAATTGGAACGATTCATCAAATGCGAGTTTTAAGCCCACTTGAGAGTGGCAAAATCGTGTTTTTCTAAGCCCACCTGAGGGTGGCAAATTCACGTCTTAACCTACTTGCGAGTAGCACCTTCAAACCATTTTCAAATAAACAAACATGAGATGTTTTGTTTCAATTTAGACGATCTAGTCTATGCTTGTATGATGTGCACATCACGTAGTAAATTCTAGGCTAATAACCGGAATAAGAACACATGTGTTTTCAAAAACAAGATATCATGCTTAGTGCAAGCCAATCTTTGATCGAGCGAACGGGGGTGCTCATTGCATGACCTTTCCCAATCGTACCCAAGTTCCCGAGCCGAGGCAACTTTGGTGATGACGGACACGTGGCCTTAGGCACGAGTCAGGGTTTCCTAAATTCCCCAAAATAAAATATTTAGGTGGCGACTCTGTATCTGGCAAAGCAGTCCATGTTTGGCACTTCTTTCTAAAAATCAGTTTTCCAAAACGATTTGCCGGATTTGGACTCTTTGGTGATTTATCAGTCTTTCATTGCACTTTGCGATACTAGATTCAGAACCGTGACATTTGAGTCCGAACTGTAGCAGCACGGCCCTCGAGGGCACGTCTACAGTTTCTGGCGACTCTGCTTGGGATTTAGAGAACTTGACTCGAACTCATGATATCTAGTTTTGACTACACTTATGTGTCTCTTTGCATTGCATTTGCATTGGTGTGCCTGGGACACCGTGTTTGCCATCTGCTATTCCTGAACAGTTTGCCGGAGGCTCACTTTGAGAAGCGTGCCATAAGCCTGTCCGGTTACGGGCTCTGTCATGGTGGGAACACAAACCCCAGTTTTACCGAGGCACCCTTTTTGACCATTCGACCTAGTGCATATTCCGAATCCATAGTGACCATCCCAAACTAGGACAGGTTGTTTACCCCATTATAGGTTGTTTGAAACCGTTGTGTGCGTAGTGAAACCCTAGTTCTTGACGAAACTAGGACAGGAAAACCTTATCCCTCCATAGGGGTGTTTTTGGCTCTCACTTGCTTGCTATGTGCTTTTTAGAGTGTGCCTCTATAGGTTACATGTATCAGTTTGCAAGTCTGGGTATCAGGCCTGCGGGCATCAGTGTTTTAAGAATCAGTTATATCCGCGGGTATCAGATTCAAATTTGGGTCAGTGGTTTGAAAACAATGATCAGTAGTTGAGAATAGTATATTCAGCTTACAAATGCCAGCTATGTGTTGTCATACCAACTGTGTGTTGTGTTTATTTAAGCCGTAATGTTGTCCATTTTTCTGGTTGTTTATTTCCTTATTATGCTTTATTTATCTTTTTGCTAGGTAGTTTAGCACAATTGCTTCCGACCAAGCAGATATTCCCCGTGCACTCTAGACTAGAGGTCGTAGACTCTATCAATCTGAGGATCTAATAGACGGACAACCAGTGTTCCATTTCTTTACCCCCGGTTGCTAGACGAAGGTCAGTAAGGCGTAGTGTATCGATACTGCGGTTGCCAGATCAGTGGTCCTTGAGTAGTCAGGTTGAGATTTCCGAGTCTACTACAGAGACAGATATATCGGTGGTTCAGTTAGATCAGGACAGTATGGTAGGAATGGAAGAGATGATGCGTCAGCTCCAGGAAATTATGAAAACCATGTAGCAGGACGCTGTCCGTCAAGCAGAATTTGCCAAACAGCAGGACGAAGTCATGGCCCAACAGGCAGAGTTAATTACTAAGCTACAGCAGCAAGCCGGAGCATCTGCTTCACACCAGGTTCCTCCCTCACCAAGAGTTCCCATACCTAGGGAGACAATACACATCCAAGATGATACGGACGCTCCGATAAGGTCAGCTCCTCCCCCGATCCTACCCCAACCACCCAAAGCATAGACCAACTTGTCGAATTCTCCCTTTGAGTTCGAGGTGGACCCCACGGCGCTAAAAGTGACCAAGCTTGAAAAGATGTTCAAGAAATCTCAGGCTGTGAAGTCCATTCCGGACATTGAGGATGGGTACACCGACTCGGCCGTGACTCTGTCAGACCAATTTAAAATGTCGCACATAGACCGTTTTGATGGGTCTGGGGATCCCATGGTGCACCTACGGCTGTTTTCAGATATCTCAAGGCCGATGGGCCTCACCAGATTACAGAAGTTTTCTTTGTTCGGTCGGATTCTGTCGAGTGTAGCGGCCATTTGGTATGCGAAATTAGAAGATTCCGTCAAGAGGAACTGGGAGGAGATGGCCGAGGCCTTCGTGGCTCAATACTCTAACAATACATAGATCGAGATCACGGGTTGTGATCTCGAGACGACTAGGTAGGAGCCGAAAGAGGTTTCTCCGATTTTATGACTCACTGGAGGGCCAAGGCCTCGATGATGACCATTAGGCCAACTGACAAAGATCAAATATGAATGGTTGTGCGCAACCTCCATCCCAAGCTCATGCAAAAGATGATCGCCCTCCCTCTCCCCACTTTTGGAGATCTACATGAGATTGGGGTGCAGATCGAGGACGCCTTGAAACAGGGTCTGATTGACAATGACAGAGAGCAGCCCAGGAGAACTTTTAACCGCAGTACGAATGCAAGCACAAGCAGTGCTACAGCTGCCAGAGCTTTAGATGTGAGCATTGTTACCACCACCACCCCAAGAACCCTTGCAGCTACACCATTCACCGGCGCGTCCAGAAGTAACTCACAAACAACCAAGTACCCACCTCGAGGCCAAAGAACCTTCACCCCACTATACATGTCTTTGTCCAAGGCTTTGGGGGTTTCGATCAGGAAAGGGCACTTGAAGCCCCTAGAGCCGCGGCCGTTGCCAAAAAAACTTCCCCCCTCCCACAACCCAGCTAAATACTACGCGTTTCACCAACAGCATGGTCATGACACCGACCAGTGCTATAGATTCTGTCATGAGATTCAGGATCTCGTTGACAACAGGGTGATCGTGCCTCTGGAGAAACCGAATGTCACAACCAACCCTCTCCCACCACACAACCAAGCTCCACCTCCCAAACGCATCAACTCAATCCAAACTGGGGTTGTGTCATATGACCCTAGCATATACATCACCCCGTCTCACCTACCCAAGCCAGAGGTGTTCATTCCTAACAGCACTGACTTGTGCATGATGGACATCTCCCGAACCCAACCTGAACCAATGGTGGTGACTATCGAAGATAGAACAGGGATGACTTCGGAGGAAAGTGGGACTAGTGATTCAGGGTCTGAGGAATTTGGGAGCTTTGCCGAGGAGGTATACAATCCGGGTGGCAACATTACGTCAGTGGGCCAGGTTGGGCCAAATGTGGAATTGCCAACGAGGGAAGAGATTTGCGTAGCACGGGAAGATGGACTTGATCAGAGGCTAGATGACTTAATGGATTTGGAAGAGGACATTGCTAACCTTCAGTTTTTCAATGAACAAGATCCAGGAGACATGACAGTCAACTGGTTTGATTTTGATGGGTCAGCAGAGGTTACAGGGTGGCTTGATGAACAACCAGATGTTGTTGAAGAATCTCAGCCAGAACAGGGCCTGTCAGGGACAAGGACATCAGTTGTGGCCGGAAGGGCCGGAAATCAGCATGCATCGTTGGAGAGCGCCGGTGCCAAGAATTTCGCTCAGGATTTGGGTATTTTGAGTACAGGAGATGTTGAACAGCAGGCTGCACTGAAGTAGTTTGAACAGGAAGGGGTCGAAGACTCTGAGGGAGCCAGAAAGGCCAAAGCCCCTGTGGGAACTGAACGTGCTGTGTGCACAAGAACAGAGCATGTTGCAAGCACATGGACGGAAGGTACTATGGGTACAAGGACAGTTGTAACGGAGCCGGATAGGTGTCTGTCAGCTGCCGATGGAATGTGGTGGGAAGACGATGATCTATATCTCGCCCACACCGACGAGGACTGGGGGAGCAATCAACCAGATGATACCTGGTATATTGGTGATGTTGACCATATGACTAGGAGTGGGCGATATTTCAAGCCCCCGCATCTAGATCAACCAGAGGTGTCCGGGAAGGACAAGGAGTCGAAGAAGCAGAAAGAGAAGCCACTTGAAGAAGAGGCCGTGCTGAAGCAGTTGAAAAAGGTACAAGCAAACATCTCCATCTGGGGACTGCTTATGGCTTCACGTGTTCATAGACAAGTTGTCCTATCGGTAATGGACAAAGCCAAACTCTCAATAGACATTACGCCTGAACAGCTGGTGGGATTGGTTTTTCTGGGAGGGGCTTCCCCGATGTTGACCTTTTTCGACAAGGAACTGCCGCCTGAGGGCGCGAATCATAACAAACCGATCTACATATCCGTGGAGTGTAGAAATAAATGGATACCGGTGGTTCTTGTCGACACGGGATCCGCTATTAACGTGTGCCCGTCAAGGATAGCATATGCAATCAGGTTGAAGCCCACGGACTTTGTGCCAATAGCCCAGGTGATAAGGGCTTATGATAATACTAGCAGAGAAGTGATGGGGGCTGTGCAGATTCAGACCAAGGTTGGTCCAGGACATCACGAGATTGACTTTCATGTCTTGGACGTTCCCGCGACCTTTAATCTACTCTTAGGCCAGGTAAAGGCGGTTTCTTTTACCCTGCATCAGATGTTGAAATACCCCCACGGGAGGGGGGTGGCTATAGTTTTTGGGAATTCGTCAATCCATTCGCCGCCAGAAGTGTCTACACCGGTTTTGGAAATCGAGCATGGCACGGAGGATGTGTTCCTATCGGGTTTTACCGTAGCCAAGGCCCGGGTCATACAGAACATCTTAGCTGTTGATGAAGGGTTATATGTCAGCGCTCAATCAATATACCTCATGAACAAACTCCAGCACATCCCTTGGATGGAACTAGGAAGAAGTGGTCGGAAGGGCATTGCAGTATCGGCCGAAGTGCCGCACAACCCACATACCTTTGGTTTGGGTTATCTGCCCACCAAAGAGGACTGGGAGATGGCTAGGAGAGCTAGAGCTAAGCAGGCAGGAAAGCATTTTGAGTTAATGCACCGACCTATTCAGGGTACCCTGAACGGACGCTTTGTCCGGGAGGGGGAAGACTTTCCATTCTGCAGTTTCCTAGAGCCATGGTTGAATGCCGAAAAGAGGCGCCTGCCGGGATTTGAGATCTTCTTTGACTTGCAATTGTCTGGGGATGATGTTGCCGAGGAGCAGAAAGACCCATCAACTAAGGTTGAGCAGTGTAAGGAAGTGGATTCCGAGAGCACTGAGATTGAAATGGGGGTAGCACTGGCTTGTCTACTATCAGATCCTCCGATCGTACATGAGTGCTTGGGGAATAACCTCTCAGTGTCCATGATTGGGAATGAAACAGCTGCGAGCCCACCTTCAAACATTTTGGATGCATCCATCGCACCCTCCCTCATCTGGCAGTACGAGGAGGGATTTTTATCAAGCAGCACCGGGTCAGGGAGTGAGCCAAAATCTGATTCCACCGAGTCTGTGGAGTCGGAATCAGGTTCCAACTCGTCTGAGCCTGAGTTCGGTATTCCTGGGGGTGACAACCCAGATGCCACAGTCCTGTCTAGGTCGTCTTTTTCTTTCTTTTTTGAGTATGTTGTAGCAGAGGAATTGGACGATTTGGAAATGATTAATGAGAATGGGATGGCTGTGGTTTCTGAGTACTTTTCTATGCCTTTGATTTATTGTATTAATCAGGGTTTTCAAAATTTTGATGAAAACGACGAGGAAGAAATTCCTCCGATTTTACATTGATTAATTGATCAAGAGCAGGAGAGATTTGTTAAACCCTTGGTTGATGAAATCACTACAGTTAATGTTGGTACTGAGAAGGACCCGTGGCTAGTCCAGATCGGGTCCACGTTGTCATCAGAGGAGCGCGAGCGCTTAGTCACTTTATTAAAAGATTTCAAAGGTTTTTTCGCGTGGTCCTACGAAGACATGCCTGGAATCGATCCTGAGATTGTACAGCACCGGATCCCTCTTGACCCAGAGGCCCGACCCATTAAACAGAAACTTAGAAGGATTAGCCTGGACTGGGCCCTCAAGAATAAAGAAGAGGTCACCAAGCAAATTGACGCAGGATTCCTGTTGGTATCTGAGTAACCAACTTAGCTGGCCAACATCATTCCCAGTGTCGAAGAAAGATGGCAGGGATTTGAACAAAGCCGGTCCGAAGGACGACTTTCCTCTGCCACATACCAACGAATTAGTTGACTTCACTGCTGGGCACGCATTGCTTTCATTCATGGATGGCTTTTCAGGCTACAATCAGATTGTGATGGCACCCGAAGATCGGGAGAAGACTGCTTTTACCACCCCGTGGGGGACCTACTATTATAGAGTCATGCCATTTAGGCTGAAGAATGCTGGAGCTACATATCAACAGGCTGCAACCACAATATTGCACGACATGATCCACAAGGAGGTTGAGGTGCACGTAGACGACATGATTGTCAAGTCCAAAGAAAGAGAGGGCCACTACACCGCATTGCAAAAGTTTTTCCAAAGGATCAAAGAATTTCGGTTGCGGCTGAATCCTCAGAAATGTACATTTGGTGTTACAGCAGGGAAAATGCTAAGGTTCTTGATTACACAGAGAGGTATCGAAGTCGACCCTTCCAAAATCAAGGCCATCTTAGAAATGCCACCACCGAGGACTAAAAAAGAGGTGCAAGGCTTTCTAGGTAAAGTGCAATTCATGAGACGGTCTATTTCTAAATTAACCTTGACTTGTGAACCACTCTTTAGCCTCCTAAAGAAAGGAAAGAAATTCCATTGGGACGGCCGATGCCAAGCTGCTTTTGAACTGATCAAGCAATATTTACAGAACCCACCCGTGTTGTCACCACCTGAGCTGGGGAAACCGTTGATTTTGTACCTTTCAGTAACTGAAACTACAATGGGCTGCATGCTTGCACAGGAGTCTGAGGACAAGGTGGAGAGAGCTATCTACTACCTGAGCAAGAAGATGCTGGAATACGAGACCCGCTACACTCCGCTGGAGAAGGCTTATCTGGCCTAGGTATGGGCTGCCAGGAAGCTGTGGCACTATCTGTTAGCTCACTCTGTAATGTTGGTTTCAAGATTAGATCCCTTCAAATATCTCTTCGAGAAACCGGTACTTACGAGTAGGCTAGCTCGTTGGTTGCTTCTGCTTTCCGAATTCGATCTGATGTATGTGACGCACAGGTCAGTGAAGGGGAGAGCGGTAGCAGAATTCCTAGCTGATCACCCAGTTGAAGGGGATGAAACAGTTGAGTATCTATTCCCAGACAAGGCCATTCTGCATGTCGAAGAAGAATTTTGGACGATGTACTTTAACGGAGCGTCAAACCAATACGGGTATGGGATAGGGGTGTTGCTGATAGCACCCGATAATTCTCGTATTTCTCTAGCATTCAAACTCTGGTTCAAAGTCTCAAACAATGAGGCAGAGTATGAAGCGTGTATTGCTGGACTAGAAACAACCCTAGAACTAGGGGCAAAACGGTTGGACGTCATCGAGGACTCGAATCTTATTGTATCTCAAGCTAAAGGAGATTGGAAAGTCAAAGAAGAAAAGATGAGAATTTACCACCAGACCTTGAACTTGCTGATTCCTCGGTTTAAGAAGCTGAACTTCGCTTATCTACTAAGAGAGAACAACAGGTTCGCAGATTCACTAGCAACTCTATCTTCCATGATAGACATCCCTTTTGGAGTCCGGATGCATTCGATCATCATCGAACAGAAATTTATGCTGGCCTACAAACTGATTGCTGTAATAGATGAGGTTCAAGATGAGAACCCCTGGTATTACGATGTCTGGAACTTCTTGGAAAATGAGGCGTATCAGCCAGGGGCAAATGCCAAAGACAAAAGGGCAATTAGAAGAATGGCTGCTCAGTTCATCGTTTGTGGAGGAAAACTGTACAAGAGAGGTCATCTCGGGATGCATAAGTTATGTGGTGATGCTGAAGAATCGAAGCGCCTGATGGAGGCCATCCATGGAGGAGAGTGCGGAGAGCACATGAATGGGGTGATGCTAGCCCGGAAAATTCTCAAACAAGGTTATTACTGGTCCATCATGGAGGAGGATTGTATTGGCTTTGTCTGGCGATACCACACATGTCAGATCCATGCGAACCGCATCAACATTCCACCGTCGAAGCTATATAACATGACTTCGCCGTGGCCATTTTCAGTCTGGGGGATTGATGTGATCGGGGCTGTCACTCCGAAGGGGTCCAATGGGCATAAGTTCATTCTGGTCGTGATAGACTATTTTACCAAGTGGGTTGAGGACCAATCTTATGCGGTGTTGAACGCGTCGCACGTTGCAAAGTTCATCAGGAACAACATCATCTGTCGCTACGGGGTCTCGAACGAGATTATTTCAGATAATGGTTCCCACTTCAAGAAAGAAGTGATCGATTTGTTGGAAAAATATAATGTGGCTTTTCACAAGTCATCTATATATCAGCCGCAAAACAACGGAGCAGTTGAGGCCGCCAACAAGAACATCAAGCATATTCTGCAGAAGATGGTGGAAACATACTGGGACTAGCCAGATAAGCTGCCATTTGCTCTGTGGAGCTACCGGATGTCAATTAGAACTTCTACTGGAACGACTCCGTATTCATTGGTTTATGGGATGAAGGCCATTCTATCTATCAAAATTGAAGTTCTGTCATTACGAGTACTGGCTGACTGTCAGATAGCTGAGACAGATTGGCAACAGAGTAGATTCGAGGAACTCATGCTCTTTGATAAGGGAAGGCTGAAAGCACTGTACCATGTTCAAGGTTATCAACGACGAATTGCCAGGGCTTTCAACAAGAAAGTTAAGTCCAGGTATTTAAAGGACTAAGATTTGGTGCTCAAAGACAACCGAGCTCCCGTCCACGACCCTAGGGGCAAGTTCAGACCTAATTGGACTGGTCCTTACATCATCAAGTCTATCTGGTCGGGTGGAGCTGTCGTTCTGATGGACCTAGATGGCCTAGAGTTCTACCAACCGATCAACATGGACAAGTTGAAGAAATATTTTCCCTGATAGCCTTGCTAGGCCGAAAACCCAAAAGGGCGACCTAGGGCAAAGTTAGAGCACAAAAAATTTGAAATGATAAAAACTGAGCTCGCAAGGTTGAAAACCCGCAAAGGGCAGCCTTGGCAAAAGTTAGAGCGTAAAAGGTGAGGGTTAATACACGAGTGAACCTGAGCCGAACTACGTAAGGCTTGATTCCCATCTTTGGGATATGTAGGCAACTTCATTTTGAAGTCCAGCCATAAACACTTCCCTGATCAACTTTGTCCATGTGATCGCCTTGATCATCTTTGTCTATTCAGCATTCAAAAGCTCGGTTGTGATCTTCGGTGTAGTACTTTTCAAACTAGAGGCAACTTTCCAGTTGCCGGGATCCGAGGTCGTACATCCCAGTGACAGATCTCAGGCGTGTCCAGTTCTAATCCATATCGAAAATGGTTTTGAAAATTTTTAATAAAAGTTGATTTTGCTCAAATTAATCTTTTACAACTTAGACCATTTTTGGACCGAACAGAAAATTTTCAGTACCCACAACCTTCAATTACATTGATTTCAACACAGAGTTCTCCTACTCTTGAATACAAAATTGAAGTTTTTTTTTTTTTTTATTACACTCATAAAGAAAACTTGAAAGTTCTGATTAAAGCAAATAAATCAGGGGCATAGTCAGGTGTTCCCGCTTCCCATCCCAGAGCTGGTCAAAGCCTCTGATGCCAAGCTGGGACCAATCTGTGCCTCTTCATTGAGCCAATCTATGCACTCATCAAAAAGGGTGTAACTGAAAGTGGGAGTGGGGGCCAGAAGCTCTCTCGTCCTCCATGTCGTGGCATACAGAGCTAGCTATGCACCTCGGACCAGAAATGCAGCTGGGTAGTCTATCCCCTCTGCCGGGCAAATCTGATCATGGCCGAACTGGCACTAGAACCGAAAAGAAAGGTAGAACACGTAGTGTGTCAGGCCAATCAACTAAATCCCAGTCTTCCGGGACATGCTGTAGTTCATTGCCGGTAGATTGAGCCAAGGACAACGCCAAGCAATACGATTTACGGACAAACTGCACATCCAGTCGAACCGCCATCCCTCATCAAGGGCATCGACCAGACGTCATCGGAAGAAATAGCCGCGAGCTGAATACGCTGGGCATGAGTCCACAACCTACAACTTATCCATCAACCACACCTGGAGAGGGATGAAAAATGAGAGATTAAAGAATAGAGAGATGTACGATAAGAGAAAAGTGAGAAAAGGGTGTTGAGAGAAAAATCGAGCCCAAGGGCCGAGTGATGTGAGCAATATATATGTGAGACATGGTGGGAAACATTACCTGCAGCAGTAGTGGACTCCCTGCGAATCTGGTCGTCTCCTGGCGATGGAAAACGTCCAAGCCCATCAATATCTCGGCCAGTGTCATGGCAATGCAGCTCTTGCCCTCTTTTAAGCCTTGGGTAACTTCGATCAAACGAGTGCTAAACCCTCCTGAGCCTGGGGCAAGCAAGAAATAGGACAGCATGCACAAGCAGAGCGCATGTCGCCGAAAGCCCTGCCAATGATGGTCACCACGGTCACCGGCGTCAGAAAATCGACGAATCAAAGTCGGAATGTCCAGCATTCCGTCACAAATCAATGATCGAGCGTCATGCATAGTGAGCCCACACATTCGTCCTAAGGCTTGGCGTGGCTGAAGCGAAGCTGGGGCAAGATTTCTTCGTTGCGCTCGGATTCCATCAAAGCTTGGAAGTCTTCAAAGGTAGGACACATCTCTTGCCCGCCAAAACTAAAGACGTGTGTTATCGGGTTCCAAAACCTTGCTGCGGTATGGAGAAATGAAAGCTGCAGCGGAGTGCGACTCAACGTGAATAGTGCATTAATGCCGAAGCCTCGGAAGTTCAACTTTTCCGAGCCGTCTAAGGTGGCAATCCAAGTGGTAAGATTTTGGATGAGAAATGCCTCCATTTTGATATAAAACAGTGTTAAAATGAGGAAAACTACGAAGCTGAGGCTTTTGTAGAAGATAAGGTGGTGAGTGGAAGATAGGTGCCAACATTCTAGAGGTGCTCGCCATTTTTGGCCGATCGGCCAAAAATAGTGCCGTCCGACCATCTCTTTTGGCCGATCGGCTAAAATTGTTGGCCGGTGGCTTTTCCCTTTGGCCGATGGCCTTCCTTCTTGTTCCCTGAGCTGATTATGTATGGAACATGCTGAGAACTTGTAACTGGTTCCACTTCCAATGTCTTTCGGTGATGATTTAACAAGTCGGGCCTATTACTTCGATTTATTTATCGAGTTGTTGTACATTTGCTTATCGAGTTTTATTTTACATTCTTTAAGTCTCTGCTTTTCTTATCGAGTTATATTTACATTTAGTTAGCTTATCTAGTTCTTTGTTTTGATTATCGAGTTATTTTTGTCGTTACTCAGTTCACTACCTGATTATTACGATGCAAGTGCTTGATTTTCAAACAAAAGTTCAAATCTCATTTACATTGTTATGTAATGCGATACGATGCATAAAATATAACACTTTTTTGAACAAAACAGTTGTTTCATTTCATCATGTCTTTTGCAAAAAGTACATAGTTTTAAGAAAGTAAAACCTGTCTGAGGCAGTACAACGTGCTTAAACTACCAGCAAAAAGAAAAATAAAGCAAAACAAAAGAGGAGAAAAGCAACAAAACGTCTGAACAAAAGCAAAAAAGAGAAGAAAAGCAGCAGAAAGTCTGGATCAGCATCAATGGTCTCAAGTGCGTCAGTCCTGGTCCTCTTCCTGGACGAGGGTCCAGGATCACCACCACCATCTCCGTAGTCAAAGTCTAAGCCGTCTCCAGCCTCGCCCTATGACGACGTCGCCTCCTCGTCAGAATCATCGGGGGAGGGCTCTCGTGAACTGCTCTCAGCACGGGTGCGCCTGTGTCCGCCTCGGCTGTGGATAGTCATCCCCCGCCTAGCTCCCCCTCCTCCTCGAGCAGGAACAGATGGTCCAGCTGGAGCACCTCCCACAGCCAGAATCTGGAGTGGGGCCTGGAAAGGACAAATAGCAAATGCATCAGTTATGCTACGCAAAACAGTGTATTAATGCTGTGAGCAGTATATCATTACAAAAGGCAGTGTATGGGTCCAATGTATGAATGTCGTGACCAACGCTGTGAGCAGTATGTGGGTTACAGGGTATCAGTGCCGTGAGTGTTGTGTATCAAGTGCTGTGTTGATAGTGTGATGCATCAAATTATGTATGAAACAGATTATGTAGAGTTTGACTGTGGTTGAAAGAACTTACCGGGATATTGTAGATGGTCAACAAGTCAATGCACCGTTGTAGCATCCCTACCGCTGAGGCTGTCAACTCCAGGGACTGGCGAGTGTACTCGACGGAAGCCTGCGAAAGTGTTGAAGTCATTAGTATTCTGCGGGATATCAAATGAATTGAAATGGCTATACAAAATGCAAAGTCTAGCAGTACATACCGGGGTCGAGCCATAGACTCCGACAAGCTCATAATCAGCAGGAGGAGGAGCGAAAGGGATCTGATAAGTCTCCCCACCCTGCCCTTGGCATGTGATCATCGTGGGCAGTGCTGGCCACTCAGCACCCTATCCCCTCCGAGATCCACTCCTACCACGAACCTGAGTCGCCATCGGTGCTCCTACTCCTGTCGACGCCGCAGGCCTCTCTCTCTCGACTCGACGAGCACCGATCAGAGGCCACATGAGATAAGCCTGAATGAACTCGGCGTAATCGCCCTCGTCTCTAAAGCGCTCCGAGTCCCAACTGATCGTATAATCCATCATCTCGTCAAAGGCATACCTCTCAGTATGCCTCATATGGGTGGGAGACGGCCTCGGGACTACCTGCTCCGGTAAGCCGAGGGTCTGCCGCAAGAAGCACTCACCCAAGTACCAAGCGCGGCAGACTGGACCCTCCAACAAGAACCTAAACCGGGCAGTCTCTCGAGCACCGGCATACCGCTCCCGAACTGCGTCAGGCAGCGGGGCCCAAGGCTGCCAGGTGATCTGCAAATAATACACAGTTTGTTATCTACTGCTATTGAGAGTACGATATAAAGCGAAGCTTAAATAAACTGAAATGTTTGACATACCTCGACTGCGGTAATGGTGTCAAAGTAGCGGCAAAAGAACATGAAGGACTCATGTGGCCTCCGCTCGCATCTCACATTGAAGCGGTGGGAAAAATGAACCATGGGGGGCATCTCCTCATCCGGCACTGGGGCAAGCCTAGGAAAGTAGGCATACACCCATAACTACAGAATGCAACAGAGCAGATATGAGTATGCTTATCAGATAAAGCAGTATACAGATAAAGCAGATTGCATGTGTGCAATGCGTATGGTATACAAGTAATGTAAAGCAGAATTGTAAAACAGAAAAGGGAACATGAACCTCCCAGGCTCACCAGTAGCCTCCAAGTAACTGCCCGCTGAGGCGGGAGGATGAGCTCATATATCCGTAAAGGGTGGTCAAGCCCGCACCATCCCAGTCATAGCCACAGATCCGCGTCACATCCACAAGTGCGCTCAGTAGATAGAGGGCGACAGTGTTTGCCTAGTCGGTGAAGAGCGTGGTCCCCAGCAGGAACATGATGAAGCCACGGGCATACTGTTCCTCCTCCTTCCGAGTAGTAGGCGCCTGGATCCGGAAGTGATCCTCGAACCATGAGTACCTCACAAACCCTGACCAGGCAAGAGATGGCTGAGTGCCGAGCAAGTATAGCTGAGCGGCGTCCCACTCGTCCATATCTGTGTCAAAGGGGATTGGATCACCCCCCACTCCGATGCCGGTGAGCATGGAGAAGTCAAAGGGAGTCATCGTCATCTCCCCGGTGGCAGAAAGGTGGAGGGAGTCGGTGGTGTCCCACCACCTCTCCACCAAAGCAGCAACAAGGGGCCTGCTCGCAGTGAGGCGCGAGAGTCCCATGCAGAAAGTCCCAAAACCAGCCTGGTCGACAATATGACGGACCGCGTCGGGCAGCTCCATGTACCAACCTCGGGCGACAGTGTTCCCATACCCCCGGAAGGCATGAGAATTTCCCTGTGTTCAAAGACAAACAGTTGCGAAGCAATGTTAGGGATATAATGTTGAATACACTCATAATTGATAAAAATGCAGTGTGTGTGCATGTGTTGAATCTACACAAGTGCCGGGTATAGGTGTGCTCATGACAAACTACAACATATGATGTGTCAGTATGTTTGGGTTATTTAGTTGAAAATGCAGTGTGTGTGCATATGTTTGAATGCTTTCAGAGTTGATGAAAATGCAGTGTGTGTGCATGTGTTTGAATGTGTTCAGAATGGATAAAAATGCAGTGCGGGTGCATGCGTTCAAGACTACACAGACTTCGGGTATGGATGTGTTCACAGTGAACTACAGCGTGTGATGTATCAGTGTGTCTGGGTTAAGTAGTTAAAGAACAATATTAACTATTGCAGTTATACATTCTACATTGCGGAAAATGAAACAAAGGAGGAGTATACCTCAGCGGCATCGTAGAACAAATGCGACTCAGGCTCGTGCAATAGAAGCTCCAATGGCGCACCCCGCGCATAGCTCCTAAAGTGGCGGATCCCATCAGGAGGAAGCACATGAATCGCCGGCCTATAGGTCGCCTGGTCGAATGGTTGGTTGCGAAGAGGTAGAAGCTCGACCTCAGGGTCCACATTCATCTCCGGGGGAGCCCCACCGCCTGGAACGTCGTCTGCCATCTCAAGAAAAGTGCGAAAATGGCCAAAAGTGTCAAAAATGGGCGAGAATGTGAAAAGTTAACCCAAAAGTCAAGCCTGATAGGGTGAAAATGGGAGAAAAGGGCAAAGTGTGGAAAAGGCACGAAAACCAAGTATGACTTGGGGGAAACAAACCCCAAGTGGTGGAAACCGAGAAAAGGTCACCAAAACCGAGTTTTGTTCTATTCAAAGTGTGCGAAACGGAAAGGGTTTCGCGAATCAAACAACGGAAAAGCGTCGAAAACAAGAGAAAAACGAGGATCGAAGGTTGGAAAATCACCTACAGAGAGAGGAGGGATTTTCGAGCTAGGAGGAAGTGAAAATATAGGGTTTGAGGCCCTATATTTAAAGACCCATGGCTAAATGTCAAAACTGCCCCGCTGCCATTTTTGGTCGGTCGGCTAAATATTTGGCCGATGGTCTCATTTTGTGGCCGATCAATGGCCGTTGGCCTTCCCTTGTGGTCGATGCACCCCCCACACCCTTTTCTGGGTCAGTTGTGTTTGTTGGTACCCTTGTTTCTCAAGACAGTGCAAGAAAGTTTGCTTTTGAAGCTTAACCGGCCTTCGTGTTGACCTCGAACCGTGTCTTCTATGCGCGACACCCGATACGCGCGAGGTGTATCCTTTTTCGTATCCTTTTGTACTTGGCAAAATTCAAGAATTGCTCGAGAATTGTTTTTGAATATGTCATATTACCAATGCTTTGTTATGATTGTGATAAGCGAGATTGTTACGCGTCTTGCATTGAATAGTGCCTCGTCTTGCTTTGAAGTTGCATCTTGTAGACGTCCCCGAACGCCCCGGGAGGGTGAGGTCCCGTTCCGTTCGTTTTGCGGGTCTACTACAGTTCGGACTCAAATTGTCACGGTTCTTAATCTGAACCAAAGAGTCCAAATCCGACAAAACGTTTTGAGAAAACAGATTTTTAGAAAAAGAAGTGCCAAACATGGACTGCTTTGCCAGATACGGAGTCGCCACCTGAGTGGTGATGGGCTTGCCTGAGGTGGGTGGTAGGATAACCTTGTTATCAATCAAATCCTGCACTTCATGACGAAGGCGGGAACATCCATCGGTACTGTGACCGGTACGATTGGGGAAGGTCAGCTATGATCACCCCCTCTCGCCCGATCCGAAGATCGGCCTCTGCTAACCGTGATATCCGTTTTTGAAAACGTTATGTGTTCTTATTCTGGTTATTATCCTAGAATTACTATGTTGTGCGCACAACAAAACAAGTATAGACCAAATTGCCTAAATTGGAACAAAAACATTTCATGTTTGTTTTGAAAATGGTTTGCTACTCGCAAGTAGGCTAAAAAATGCAGGTTTTGCCACCCTCAAGTGGGCTTTTGAAAAGATGATTTTTCCACTACCTAGTGGGCTTAAAACTCACAGTTTTAATACATTATTCCAATTTAGGTAATTCAACCTCCACCCACAGGCATTCAAGCAGTTATATCACATAAGCAAGTAGCCTCATGGTAAGCATGCTGTCATGGCAACACTCACACGCATGCAAGGATACTAAAACATAAATGCTCACCGAGTACTCTAAGCCAAAACAAAAACTAGTTAGTAATCATATGCATGATCCTAGTTCATGTTAAGATGGCTAATGCAACATATGCAAAATGCGACTAAGATAGGCTCGGCTAATCTACAATGACATGTGAAATGCTACAACTAACACGTATTCAATTTGGAATTTGAAATACAAATGCAGTTAGAATGATGCGCCGAGCCCGGTGCATGCAAGACAAATGTATGAATGCACGCATGCATAGCATAAGGTATGCTAATTTAAATATGCCCTAGTCTACCATCATAAGCAGGTAAATAAAAGGGAAGAAAGACGTGGGGTTGGAAGACATACACACACTCACGCACACTTATTACACAATTGCCCTCACTCGGTGGGTCCGAAAGAATAATACAATTCGAATAACAAATCAACTATCCTAGCTAATTAATTATTACAGACCCTTAATTAATTAACAAAATAAACGCAGAAAGAAGGTGGCCACAGCCGTGCCTCGGAATGCGCGAATGATGCATGTTTGACTCGTCTTGCCCGAAAACTCGCTGCCATAGCACTACTGCCTCTGTTTACACTGCCCTAGCTCCTCTGAAGACTGCAAAAGTCTTGGAATAGGTTCTCTGCACACTTTGGAGCACCACCGGCTAGGAGGAATGGTCACCGGCCGCGGGCAATGATCACCGGCTGCATTTTGATATATCGGCTGCAAATTCTTGGCCGGTCGGCACTATATGTAGCCGACCGGCCAAAACTTCCTGCAGAACCTGCAATTGACAGCAGCAGAGGGCAAGCAGTGTATGGCATGGAATTTTCAAAGTAATGTATGCATGGCCACTCTCCCAATCATGTAATGGACACAAGGGAGTATGCCCCTCGACCCTCGGGCCATCAATTATGCATGATGGCCTAAGAGCCCAAGTTTTGCAACTTTGATATCAAATGAAATGCAAGCACAAAACACATCAAAGAGCCCCAACCCCTATCATGATTGATCAAGAGGCAAGGGATGCATGCTCAATGAAATGCAACCTAGGCATGGAGGCTAAGTATGCAACATGAACATGCAAATGAGCAATGTATACTAGGCGCGCAACCTAAACATGTAAGCAAACCTGGCATGCAACAACATGTGATGATGGACTTAAACTAACATGGATAGCTCGCAAGCATGCCAAAATCAGTGGCCATTAGATAAAAATGAGACACTCGAAATGCGTGCACGCATGCACGCAAATCGAGGACCGGACCTAAGGCATCAAATGCCACTCTACCAAAGCATGGCAAGGCATGAAATATGGTATGTAAACATGAAAATTTCAGCACTGAAATATGATACAAAATAGTCCCGAATCATGGAAATATGGCACCCGATCCATGAGATGAGCCCCGAAACTCAAAACTAGGCACATATGATGGCTTACAGCTATACAAAGCATGCATTATTTGATCATGAAGCATGAAGACAGAGTCAAGGCAGTCCCAAAACATGCATATTTCCAGTTCAAAGCATGGCCAAAAGATGTTAGCAAGATGGACTAAAATACCATGCAACTTTGACTAGCAAACATGGGTTGTATGGCAAGTATATGATGCACATGGAATCTCATCAAACCATCAAAAATCAGTGAATAAAACATGTGAAAATAGTCCCAAATAACCACTGATATGCAACCATGGCATGCAAAAATGATGAGTTACTTTAGAGGGCCATGCAAGGAGTTATTAAGCACATGCAAGATAGACATTTAGCAAGACCAAATCAACTCTGAAAATGAGTTCTGAGGGTCCTAAAACCCACTAAAAAATGCCTGAACTGAGCTTAAGAAGTGTGCAAACATAGGCCCCTTTGTAAGGCCAAAAATGCAAGTCATGAAGACAATAAGGAGAGGGTCATCCCCTCTCCTTCTTAGGACCTTAAGACACCCTCCTCACCACTGAAATCCCTTAAGATTTCAGTGGTGAGGAGGCCTAAATAAGGTGGTCCCAGAGCTCACAAAAAATGCATAAAAATGAGGCCAAACAAGGCCTAAGAGGGGGTAGACAACCCCAAACACAAAAGTGTTCTTAAACAAACTTGAAAAGGAGCTAAAAACAAGACTTTTTTTAGTTATACACTAAGCTCAAAACAGAAAGCAAGACAGGCTAAAAGTGTGTGCAAAAATGGGGAACAAAGAGGGAAAAGTGTATTACCCTTGTAGCCAAAAGGTGACAGCAGCTCTTTGGTCCAGAAAATGAGCTCTTAGCCTCTGAAAATCAGCCTGAAGGTGGTTGAATGGATGGTGGAGGTAGTAGGCTTGGAGGTGTAGTGTAAAGGGCCAAGAACCTCACACTTTAGAGCCCTCTAACACACCCAAATGAGGAGAGAGAGGGAGATATAGAGAGAGAGGGGGATATATATCAGATATATATGTATAGGTCTGGTTTTTTTGTTCAACCCATCAACCCTTAACAATAGAGGAGGAGAGGCCCTTAAATAGGCAGTGGAAATGGCTCTAAGCTTCTCAAAGAAGCTAAGTGAAAGGGGCAAAGGGGGCAAAGGAGTCAAGGCTTCTTGAGGAATCTAGGACAGCTGGTAAGCTTCTTGAGAAAGCCAAGATAAGGGGTCAAGGCTTCCTCAAGAAGCCTTGAGCAAAGGGTGCAACAAAAAGGGGTCAAGGGCTCAAAACAACCACCTATGTGTATGAGGGGACGGATTTGTGCATCCCAGCTAGCACAGCTGGCATGCACCATGCCTGGAAGGTGCAAAAAGGTCAAACCGGCCAGAAAAGGAGGTCGTCGGCCAAAATAAATGGCCGGTCGGCACAATAAATTGCCGGTCGGCTAAATAGATTTCCGATAGATGCTGCCAAGGTCAACAAGTGGCTGGTGGGTGTTCAAATTGAAGCCTAGGAAGTTACCTTTCCAATGTCACAAACCTTGCATTAAAATTCCTCCTGTGCAAAAAGTTATGCCCTTTTTGGTGAAGCCGCGCAGATTCGATCCAACCGGGATGATGCCCAACTTCAACCAACCATATCTCCCCCACCCAGACTTGGCTTTAGGAGATTCTTGAGTGCAAAACGAAGCCCCGGAAGTAAGCTTTCCAACGGTGGTGACCTCATAGCTAAAATCCAAGTATACAGATGAATAAGCCTGATTCAGCGAGGGTCGCTCGACTCTCTTCTACCCGGATCCTTGCCGAACTTCTTCTCCAACTTGTTTTCTCCCCTCTTCTCCTCTTTTCTTCAACTTCAAACCCCTAAGTAAGGTGTTTTGAAAGATTTTTCAAAGATTTCATCTCTCTTTCATTAATTTCCACTTTGTCCTTGCTCGGTTTATCGAAAAGCGCATTATTTGACAAAATGTGAGTCTCAGAGCATCGTAGGAATTTTATTTCAAAAATGTTTTGAAAGGGAGGGTTTTAAAGTCTAAAAACCATCCAAAATAGATTTGGTCCAAAATGGGGTGTGAAGTTGAGATTTGGCTCTCTCTCCTTGCCGAAGAAACTGAACTTTTGCCCTGCACACCTTTCTCCACCAAGTAAACCATCAGTAACGCCCAAGTCTTAAGGGCGGTCAAAAATGGGTTGTCTACACATCTCAACATCGCGAATAACATGCCTTCACCATACTCATGTTGGACATTCCTTTCCTTTATACACATTGTATGCGTTGTCGCGCATGCTTTACTTACATGTGTTTCTTTCCTGCTTTACACATTGTATGCGTTGTCGCGCATGCTTTACTTACATGTGTTCATGCCTTTCCTTTATACACATTGTATGCATTGTCGCGCATGCTTTACTTACATGTGTTTCTTTCCTTCTTTACACATTGTATGCGTTGTTACGCATGCTTTACTTACATGTGTTCATGCCTTTCCTGGTTACACACATTGTATGCATTGTCGCACATGCTTTACGCATTGTATGCGTTGTCACGCACACTTTACTTACATGTGTTCATGTCTTTCCTGATTACACACGTTGTATGCGTTGTCGCGCATGTTTTACTTGCATTGTCATGCTTGTTTCAACCGCATTATTATGCACTCCTCACTTGCGTTGTCACGCATGTTTTACTTGCATTATCATGCTTGTTTCAATGGCATTGTTATGCACACTCTACCTGCGTTGTCATGCACTCTTCTTGCATTGTTATGCACATCTCGCTCGCATTATGATACGTCACGCTTAGGTTGCATTGTCATGCACCTCTCTACATGCGTAACGTACTTTTCACTTGCATTGCTACTCACGTTTCTAACAATATTATACCTGTTAAGTTTCTTTCTTTTACAGGCACGATATTGTATGTACGGTTCATTTGAAGCTAGCGCGACTAAACGGACCAGATGGTATTATATACTCCATGTGAAACGCAGCGAGAATCATATAATTCTCTTACATCCTTTCTGCATGAAATGTGCCTTGTTTCTTATTCGCCTGCTTAAAATGTAGTGTTTATTTCGCATAAATGCTTCATTACAGCTCTCTTTGCATGATCATAAGTTATGCTTGGCATTGCGCATGTCCTTTGCATCTTGCCCCTGCCTGCGGGCGCATATCTTTGTTATCTTGTATGCTTGTCTAAGTCTTCAGCCTTGTCAAAAATGGGTCGTCTTTGGGCTTTGACATTCACTCCTGTCATCTTATGACTTTCGAGTTCTGTCAAAAAGGGGCAACTGTAGACACCCCATTTTTGGCCGTCCTCAAGACTTGGACGTCATCGTTGGAGTACTCGATGATCATCCATGATCGTGTTCATTTTGAGTTCCCGAAGGACTCGGCTGCACGCCTTGCCTTAGGATCTTTCAACTTGACTGTTTTGTCCTTGGTTGTGGACCAAGAGCTTGTGTTTTTTTGCTTCTTATGGTAGGTAGTGGCTTGTTAGCCATCCCTGAAACCCATCAGCTAAGGCATGATGCCACCAGCCATGTTTTCTTGCCATCGGCCAAATATTTGGCCGATCGACACTATCTTTGGCCGGTCGGCACTTTGTTTTGGGAAATCGGCCATTTCTCCCAGCTGACCCTTTCTCTTTGTGTCTATGGAGTTTGTGCTTGCAAACTGTGCCAGCTGGAGAGCACAGACTGGCTCCTCCATACACGTGTATAGAGGGATTTCATCCTCGTGCAAGCTTCTCCAAGAAGCTTGGCATTTGGATTTCTATAAAGAGGGAGCTCTTCCTCCCTTCTCAGGGGTTCAAGAAACTGATAGAAGATATATATCACTCTCTCTATATATTTGTGTGTGTTATAGTGCTCTAAAGGGTGTATTTGTTCTTATTTTTACACTAAAGCGCCTAGTAATACACCACCCTTTAGTTACAGAGGTGCTAAAGAGTTGATTCTAGAGTTTTGAGTTGGTTTTGATCAGAAGGAGGTGTTGGAGTGGTGTTCTTGAAGAGGTTCTTCAAGGGTGAGAAACTATCCTCTTTATTCCCCATTCTTGCATAAGCGTTTACCCTATCTTGCATGCTGTTTTGAGCTTAACTTATAACTGATAAAAGTTTTTTTTTTTTTTTGCATGCTTTTAATCTTTGTTTAAGGTCACTTTTGTGTTTGGGGTTGTCTATCCCCTCTTAGGCCTTGTTTGGCTTTATTTTTGTGCTTCTTTTGTGAGCTTCGGGACCACCTTGTTTTGGCCTTGGTGTTTTAAGGTCCCGAGAAAGAGAGGGACACCCCCCCTCTCCTTGTGTCTCATATGCTTGTGTTAGTGGCTTAGTATGATAGCATGTATGCTTAGTTTGTTTTAGCACCATTTCAGTAGGTATTTAGTGTTATTTTGTCATTTTATACCTCTGTTTTGAGTTGGTTTAGTGGTCTCTTGCATGCATCATATACTTGTCTTGTAATCCCATTATTTGTCTTCACATGTATCTAGCATTTAGACTACCATGCTTGCATGTTTTGGCTTAACTTCATGAAGCTCTTAGCCATGTTGTGACATGCTTAAGCTCTGATTTTGGTCCCCTTGGCCCTTTGGGGCTTGCCTCATATGGCCATGGTTTGAACCCCTTGGCTAGTCTCAAGTTTTGGGCTTCATTGCACGCCTTACTTGCATGGTTTATTTGTTTTGGCATCATCCCTTACATGTTTTTAGAGCTTAACATGTTGGTCTAATGTCCATGTTTGTCTTCTTTTAAGTGTTCTTGAAAGTTGCCTTTCATGCCTTAGTCTTTAAGCCAATTGGCATGCATGTTTGTATGTGCATTTGTCCTCATTTCCATTGCGTCTTGGCCACAGATTTGGTCTTATTTGAGAGCTATCCGTTTTGGCTTAAGACCACTCCGGCATGTTGTTGCATGCTTGCCTTGCATGTGGTTGCATGCTTATCATTGGTATTGTTGTTGCATGCCTATTGCATTGTATGCTTGCATGCATATGTCACTTTGTTAAGTTCGTCATGCATGTATTATATTGGTCTAAATATGCTTGCTTCACATGTTGTTACATGCCTTGCATATTTACGTGCTTAAGTCGCATCTTGCATGCTTGTTAGCTTGCATTTTCCTATGTGCTTGATATGTTGTCACATATTCTTGCATGTTTGGATGCATGTTATGTTACATCGCATTGCATTGGTCATGCTCATGTTACATTGACTTAACTTGCATGCTTAGGTTGATTACATTGGGTTGCATTGCACATGTTGCATTACATTGGTTGCATGCTTTGCATTGTATTTGGTACAATTGCATAGCATTGTGTTTGGTTTGGGGTGTCAAACCAAACACAAGGATCGAGGGACGTTTCATACTTGAAGTGATGAAACGTGCCTCAATCCTTGGTCGCCGACGCTTTTGATCCAACATGATAGAGTGTGAGGCATTCATGTGTTTTGTGCATTCATTGTACATTAATTTGCACACTTGGCTCCTTTGGCCATCATGCATTGAAATGCGTGATTGATGGCCCGAGGGTTGAGAACCATACTCCTTTGAGTCTTAAACATGATAAGGAGGGTGATGGTGCAAACATTGCCTTCAAAATGCATTGCCATGCTCTGTCTGTCCTCTGTTGCAGTAAAAACAGGATTCTGCAGGAAGAGATGGTCGGTCGGCCATCTTCAGTGCCAGCCGGCTATGAATTGTTGGCCGAGATCCCCACAAATGGTCGATGACCAGTTCCGCTTGGCCGGTGGCCTTGCCTTTCGGCTGGTGACATCCCACAGTGCTCAGGGAGTGGTTCAGGAGCATCCTTGAGACTTGTGCAGTCTTCAGAGGTGCAGAGTAGTGCAAACAGAGGCAACAGAAGCATGGCGATAGATTTCCGAGCAGAACCGAGCATGCATGCATTTGTCCCTCTTCCCGAGGCCTCTTTACTGCCTTAGTAGCTTAATTGATTCATTTAATTAGTTAAGTGTTTTTGTAATTAATTAGCTTGCGAGTTAGTTAATTAGGTGATTTATATTATTCTTTCGGACCCTCCGTCAAGAGGGCCAATTTTGTAATATGTGTGCGCGAGTGTGTGTATGTCTTCCAACCCCACGTCTTTCTCCCTTTTATTTACTAAGCGTTTGATGGTTAGTTTTAGGGCACGTTTCAATTAGCATACTTACGCTCGCATGTTTGCATTCATTCATTCGTCTTGCATGCACCAGGCTCGGCGCATCATACTAATTGCATCATATTTCAATTCCTATTTGAATATATGTATCGACCATTGCATCTCATATGCCATCTTAGAATAGCCGAGCCCATCTTAGTTGCATTTTGCATGTGCTGCATTAGGCATTTCAGCATAGTTAGGATTCATGCATAATTTCTAATTAGCTTCTTTCTTTGGCTTGGAGTACATTGTAAGTGTTTATGCTTTAGCATCCTTGCATGCGTGTGAGTGACAGCCATGATAGCATGCTTGCCATGAGGCTATTTGCTTATGTAATATAATTGCCTGAATGCCTGTGGGTGAAGGTTGGATTACTTGAATTGGAACGATTCATCAAATGCGAGTTTTAAGCCCACTTGAGAGTGGCAAAATCATGTTTTTCTAAGCCCACCTAAGGGTGGCAAATTCACGTCTTACCTTACTTGCGAGTAGCACCTTCAAACCATTTTCAAATAAATAAGCATGAGATGTTTTGTTCCAATTTGGACGATCTAGTCTATACTTGTATCCTGTGCGCATCACATAGTAAATTCTAGGCTAATAACCGGAATAAGAACACATTTGTTTTCAAAAACAAGATATCATGCTTAGTATAGGCCGATCTTTGATCGGGCGAACAGGGGTGCTCATTGCATGACCTTCCCCAATCGTACCCAAGTTCCCGAGCCGAGGCAACTTTGGTGATGACGAACACGTGGCCTTAGGCACGAGTCAGGGTTTCCTAAATTCCCCGAAATAAAATATTTAGGTGGCGACTCTGTATCTGGAAAAGCAGTCCATGTTTGGCACTTCTTTCTAAAAATTAGTTTTCCAAAACGATTTGTCAGATTTGGACTCTTTGGTGATTTATCAGTCTTACATTACACTTTGCGAGACTAGATTCAGAACCGTGACATTTGAGTCTGAACTGCAGCAGCAAGGCCCTCAAGGGCGCGTCTACACCACCACCCTCAGTTAATACCGCCTTTTACACTAGTTGGCGGTTAACACCACCCCCTATGGGGTTGGGGGTTAACACCACCCTTAGTTAATACCATCCCCTGTGCAAGTTAGCGATGAACACTGTCCTCGGTTAATATAACCCCTTGCATGGGTTGATGGTGAACACTGCCCTCATTTAATACCACCCCCTGTATGGGTTAGCAGTTAATATCGCCCCCTGCGGGGTCGACGGTTAACACCACCCTTGCTTAATACTGTCCTCTCTATGCGAGATGGCAGTTAACACCACCCGCAGTTAATACCACCATCGCAAGTTGGCAGGTAACACCACCTTGGGTTAATAACCCCTCCTCCCCCCATATGGATTGGTGATTAACACCACCCTCGGTTAATGCTGCCCCCCTGACGGGTTCACGGTTAACACCACTCTCGATTGATACAACCTCTCCTGCGTGAGTTCACGATTAACATCATCATTTCTCCTTCTACCCTGCGGCATGTCAGAGTGTGATGCGAAGTTCCTTGTTGCTATGATTGTCGGTCATATGCGACTTTGGCATCGGCCATCCTTTTCTCTTTCCTTGTCATGCCCTGGTACGTGTGGGTTATTACATTTCTTTCATGTGGAGCATGTTTGTATATGGTGTGCATCATTCTTCATATTTTCCACAGTTGTTAGCTTGCTTTGTGTCATTTGTAGATGGGTGTCCTATTTCTTTTGCCATATTTGTAGCTTTATCTTTGTTCCACCTCATCACCCTCCCAGTGTGTTCACAACATCAAGTTTTTCAAAACTCCAACAGTGTGGTACACGTAAGCCCAATTATCAAATCATGGCAGCATGCTGCATAAGCCCAACCTATTCGAAATGTGTTTCGAGCATGGCATTTGCATTCTGCCCCTGAACTATGCTGTTTTGATCCCTTACAAATGGATACGTAGGCAACACTCAAGTTCAACCAAATTTTATCAGCATTTTGTTTGTTTGCCTAAGTCTTACGGCCTCGTCAAAAAAGGAACACTCACTCTCTTTTGATCAAGGAACTTGCAATTTGGCTATCAAAGAACTTATGAGATGGTTTTGATGTATGAAAAGATGGTATATCAGTGTATGTTGAAAAAATGGAAGTTTTTGGTTCAAAGCTTCAAGTTTTCTCTTTTTTCTCTCTTTTCCTCTCTAACTCTCTTCACTTAATTCAATCCTCTCTCTTCTCTGATACAAACATTCCGATCCTCTCCATATAGACAATCAAGGAATGTAAAGTCAAGAAGGTACGAGACAAGGTTGGTGGGATGATATGGGTGGTTGCATTGGATGCCCACTTTTAGGAAGAGGACAAACTCTCTTTTGACAATAGAGGCCAAAGGATGATAATAGAGAGGGTGGGTGTGTACCTTGTGCGTAAATATGACAAGAAAATATCGAAAATGGCATGACCCATACGCATTCAACAAGAATTATGCCAAAACTGCCTTACTCCTGGGCAAATTAGCCAACTAGCCAAATTGACCGGTCGACACCATTCATAGGCACTATTTAGCCAACCGGCACTATTCAGTAGGCACTATTTGGCCAGCTGAAACTATTCACCAAGAACTATTCACTGAATTTTTTGTTCCTTTCTATTTCTTAGGGAAAACAAGGTTATACATAAAAGGAATATTTGAAAAAAGAGTTTTGAACAGGTCTAAAACACTTGGCCAAAACAGGCTTAGGGCTGGGAATGAAGCATAAATTTCATTTTTCTTACTAAGAATTATGTGAGAAACACATTTTGATTTTTATCATCGGATAATCAAAAGAAAGCTCCTAAGTCTTAAGGAGGATCAAAATGGGGTGTCTACACCTGGTTGAAAACCACGTATTAAGGTACGGTCTAGGTCTTATATATTGGTTACGACCATTTTTGTTACGCCCCGGATTTACACGGTCCAACTCACGTGAATAAACCACCCAACGATGAACAATAAATAATAACTCTCATGCAAATGAATATAATATAGTCACACAATACATGTGTTTATCCGATTTTATACATTCTTAGATGCAACATCTATGTCGAATCGATGTTCTGTAGCAAAAAACAACTTACATAGATGTTATAAATTAAATTGAACGCCCTAAGGCTTACATCATACACAAGGGTGCAACCCTTAAAGAATGGCACACGAGCAATAAATAACATAAATGGCCCATGGCCTAAAAATAATTAAGCCACCCTACACAGTTCCGAACACAACTTCATGTCACAGTCCACATCCACACATGTAAACCTAAAAAACAATTCAGCCACGTAGGGTGAGCATAAAGCCTAGTAGAGAATATTTCAAAAACTAAACATGCTCTAACAGCATAAATGATTATGATGCAATATATATATATATAATATGCCCAAATGCATTTTCAATTCCATTTGAGTTCTCAACAAAATTATTTCTTTCCAATTACCAAAACCTTACGTTTAATCAAAACATTTTCCTAGTTCAAATCATCCGTTTAATATAAAATCATTTTCCCAAAAACTAATCCAAGCATCTCAATACCAACCAACGAAAACATTGCTAATCAAATGCAACTACATCACTAAACAAAAAGCAAATACATTGCTCAAAACATTTCCAAACATCCTGTCCCAAAACTAACATAATAGTAAATAAAATGGGTAAATCTCCAAAGCACATATAACTTTTCATAGAAATTTCATCTACGGGAAACCGTAAACCGCTACCCATATAAACGTCAGCTAAACAACCACTACTATTGCTATTTCAGGGAAATTTCGTCTGTGGGATCAGCACCCATGTATACACACGGTTTTTAGGACTTTTACCATGGACACTCAAGCCAACTTATTTCAACGAGACAATTCTTACTTCCCAAATTCACCATTTTATTTACCCTTTTCAACAGTACAATACATGTAACTCAAAATATTATTTTTCCAAAACAATGCAAATGTTTGAAAACATAATGTGAGAATTTCCAAAACCTCTTTCCAAAACATAATGTGAGAATTTCCAAAACCTCTTTCCAAAACATACAATTCAAATTTCCAAATCCATTACATGCTCCATGATATGAATGATTTCAATTTGCCTAATCCACATGCAATTTCTAACACATGGCAATGCTATCCGCCACTGATAGCCAAAACAATTACCTCTAATGCAATAGTTAAAAGATAACAATACAGATATATTTTTTTCAAAAGAGTAATAACACTTATTGTTTCAAAATCCAACAATCATTCCCTTTCTATCTCTTCTGACCAAATCATTTACAAAAGATAATTCCAACTCCCAAAACAATATCATTTAGGGTTTTTCTACAAATTGGGATTTTTCTCTTGTAGAAAATCAAATGCAAGTTTGTTTACCAAAAATAAATTTAATAGCAAAATCATAACCAAACCATCCCCAATTTATACAAACCCTCAGCTCACAATAACATTTCAAGATCAACCAAATGACTAACAAATATAAATAACAAAAATATGTCACAAATATGCTACCGAACTCATATTAAGTTTAGGAAATAGACCCTACTTCTTGAAGCGAAGAGGAGAACTCAGGAAAAACTCAAAGTCGATGAAACCACGAAACTCTTGGATCAAAAGAAAGCCCTTGACGAGATCTATATTCTTTCTCAAAGGATCAAGGTGAAAAGATGTCTCTAACCAAGTAGATCTAGAGATCTATGCAAGAAAAGTTTAGTTTCTAAGGGTGAGAGAGAGATTCACGATTTAAAGAGAGAGAGAGAGAGAGAAAAAAAAAAAGAAAAAGAAAAAGTGAATTAGAAAAGTGTGTTTGGGGTCTATTTATAGTGGTAGAATAATAGCCCTAAAGTCAAAGAAAAGAATAAGTCAAACTCCCAAAAAATTGGGCCCAAAAACCGAACTAAAATTTCTGAAAATAACTCGCAAGGGTTAACCCTCAAGACAGTGGTGTTGACCCTCAAGAAGAAAAGCTGAGACACTAATCCATGCAACAGACAAGGGTCGACCCTAGGAAGCAGTGGTGTCGACCCTATATTTCAGTAACAACACCCAGAACACGGCAGTAGACAAGGATCGACCTTGGGACCCGTGATCTCAACCCTATAAACCAGCAAAGACACTAAGAGCAAGGTAGTAAGGTGGTGTTGACCCCCAGGAAGACTAGTGTCGACACCTAAACAAATTTTCTAAGTTCCTAAAGAACTTTTCAACAACAACAAAAGCAAACAAACAATCCCAACAAGTCTAAATCATATTATACTCCTCCAAAACCAAAATACAACAACTCCGAAGACTCCCAAAATGAAAAATGGATTAAATACGCTCTCCAATAATTTAGAGGACACAAGTGCTACAGCCTCCCCACCTTAGGAAATTTCGTCCCCGAAATTTAAGAAACGCCAAAACCAAAAAGGCCACTCAATCAATAAAAGAAAACACAACGCTAACCAAAGCTTAGATCCATCTGGGGATATGTTCTCGGATCTCTGTCCAACACCCCAGGGTCCCAAAGACACTCGAACACTAAGAATGGTAAGAAAACCTCACTAATGACTCTTCGATCCACATAACTCACTGTGGTCTACAAGACAAGAAACAACACTACCACAACAACAACAACAAGAACTCCTTGAACTCAAAGACATGATCTACGCCTCAACCACTGACAATACCCAAATCTCTACCGAGTGCTCAATGCTCAAACATAGAGAATAAGAAAGCTACTCGCACACAAAGCTCCCAATCAACTCTCTCTCATAGCATGATAGAACATAAAACAAAACACGATTAATCCTAACAGCGTTATGGCACATCAATGCCAAAAAATTCTAAGTCCTTACAAAAATAAACATACAACATGTAACTAGCAACTCAGGATAGGTCAAAACACAACTTCCCAATACAAGATATAAGATACCCCATTCAGGCTAAAAAAAATTCCTTATTTTCCCCATTTGTTTCAAAACACTTTGCTTTCCTAAAAGGTGTTCAAACTCGTACCGTCACAGCCCAAATACATTTCCAATCGTCCATAACAAAACTCAAGGATTTTCAAACTGCTTTTCCGAAACCACAAGTATTACTCATAATAGCAAAATCAGTTTTATTTTCAAAATATTTTTACTATTATTATTATTTTTTCCTAATTTGTTGGATTCATCTTTTTATTAAACCAAAAACTTACATTTCAAACCAGAACTGTTTTAGTTCAAGAAAACTACTCAAGGCCACAACACCAAAAAGAAAAAATTTGTTTTCCTCAAAATCATTCCTTAGCATTACTCTGGTGATCCACAACACAGTCACCCAACAAAACCCATCACACCCACGGTGATGCCACAATACCAAAAAAAAATTTCCACGATGAGAATCCCTAGAAATTTCTAAAATACCAACAACGTAATAACATAAGAGGAAGAAATTTCACACCCACCAATCACACAATGGCACAAAAGTGCTCACATGACCAAAGTTTACAACCGTAACCACAAACAAGTTACCACAACTCAAAACAATATCCTAACTATCCATACAGGTTTTACACGCCACAAAATGACACCGTTCAATTACACGACCCTCAATTCCAACCTATTTCCGAGGTGACTATATGTCAACCAACCCAAATACTAACCAATCAACTATCTAACACTACTATTCTACACCAATCTCCAAACACTGACATACCACTCAACTTCACATAACCCAACATCAACACCAACACCAACACCTTCCCCGACCTCACTAACTCTGAAATGAAGTTCTATACATAGTCTCATATGTTCGTTGAATCCTTCTGGATTCCTCAAAGTTAACCTATGGTACTCTGGTTCTCCATTCACTCATCATACATATGCTTATGTAGCATGCACATTCTCACTTCACATTTGAGTCCGAAATGGACTTCTCAAGTTAGAATACAACACACCACCTCAAGTCAACGGATACACCAACATTTCACACCATGCACACAAGGACCGATAAGGTCAAAAAAACTCTGATAAAGTGCACCAATCACTCTGCACAACGTTACTACTTCACTCGGAGTTCCTCTATCCAAACCAAACAACAAACACCACACCAAAGTGACCTAGCACTACTGAACATTAGACCACTCTTAACAACACATTAAACACACTATTGCTTCTACACCAAGGTAACCTCCTAGGATAGTCCCCTGACCAATCCCTTTCAATACAACATCGAACAACCCCCAACATGCACTGGTACACACCACGCAAGCAAAACCCATTACTTACTACAGAACATCTCACCCTTAACCCTAAATGGGTTATCTCAACACTAATGCCCTCACTCTGCCAATGTACTCACAATCCTGACTAAGTTCACAACAATGAGTTTCACATGTTTATTCTCTCGTACCAAGGTAACTCGCAAAAGCCTACCATGCTACAACGTTACCGACACCACATAACAACCCAAACCGAACAACAAGTAAACACAATACCTCCATCCATCAGTGACCAATAAAGTCAACTCTTTAATCCATATTCTATCACATCACCCATTATACATATACAACCAAAACACTAAGTCTCCTAGTTAATCTACTAGCTACTAATACTTACCGAACAATTACCCTGAACCAAACACTGACACATACGCACGATACTTACAAGGCTTTCAAAATCATACCATCCTAACTCCACAGAATAACAAATGTTCTTAACCTCCTCCACCCGAGTCATAGAACACTACAGTCCCAACTACTCTCTCAACCAACCTAGACCGCTACGTGAGCCAAAACACGGCCAAACTCCGAAAACAATCACCTCCTCACTGTCATTCCAATTGTCAACCAATAATCACTAAGCCATTGTGACCCTACACATAGGTCACGCACCAACCATGGGTTACGTACCCGACCAACCCTTCCGAAAATGTAGCACCCCGAAATAAGTACAATAACCTATACTGAATACTAGCAAATAACGACAATGATAAAGTGATTATCTTCCATTAGCTTCCAATTAGGTTTACAAAAGGGTAACATATATAGATATAGACTGACAAGCCTAACCCAGAATCAATAGCATATGGTACATAATAGAATGAACATTGAGAAAATAAGAAATACCCTACGGGATTACAATTTTCCACGGTAGTGCTTGGTTACAACAAAATGGATTTAAATCTAATAAAGTTAAAGCCCTATGCATGTACAAGTAAATACAACAAGATAAACAAGATGAAGCCCTTGCTTCTAAGTCCTCCCAAGCTATTGCCTTAGCAGAGGCATATCATCTGCACCTAAAAATGATTTTCCTACATAGGGTGAACCAAAGCCTAGTAGAAATAATCCAAGACAGCATATGAATCTTAACTAAGCTACAAGGGTGAGATACATATACAATGCTATTGACAAAACATTTTATATCTCTTTCAAACCATGCAATGACAGGTTTATATCACAGTTCATAAAACATTCTTTTTTCAATGGAAAGCAGGACAGTGAATCATATCTCTGGCAATCTCTCAAACAACTATTACATTTCACAGAAATTTCATCCATGGAAAACTACAAACCGACACCCATGTAAACGTAGACTATACAAGCACTACTACTGCCATTTTATAGATATTTCATCCGAGGGATCAGCACTCATGTATACGTAGGCTATACAACCACTACTATTGTCATTTTACAAATATTTTGTCTGCCAGATCGGCACCCATGTATACACGCGATTTTCGGGACTTTCACCCTAGACACACAAGCTAACTTATTTGATGTAACAACAACTCCTTCCCAAATTCACCCATTTTCTCAAAACAATATACATTTCCATGAAATAAGTACACAACAATTCTCTATACAAATGGATGAGAAATTGGTTTTCAATTCTCCTAATTCCCATACAATTTCTACAACAATCATAGCTATCCTCCACCAATAGCCCAAAACATATATCCCAAAACAAATAAATAATTTCAATAAAGATAAACTTTCCAAATTTTCAAGATGTAAGTGATAATGCATATCCAACTCCACCATCCTTATCCATCGCAACTCAATGTTACCATTTCAATATCAATTCCATTTATCAATACAAAATCAACATTTGAGATTTCTAGGACAAAAACCCTCTTTCCTTTATAAAACCATTTCCCAAGGTAAAAAAACCCTTCATTTCTTCATGCCTCAACAATACACAACTATCCACAATCATTTTCGATAAACCATTTGAAAACCCCTCTTTTGTTTTTGAACCAAAACTCGTGATTTTTCAAATATTCATTTCTTTCACAAAGTGGTTTTATAAAATAAATAAATAAACAAATAACTAAGTTAAAACTCATAAGGAAGTGCAGAGAATCCCTACCTCATGCTTAGAAGGGTAGAAGAGAACAACTCGAAAAAACTCAACGTTTGTGAAACCACAAACCTCTTGGATCAAAAGGAAGCTCTTGACATGATCTATAGTCTATCCCAAAGGAGCAAGGTGAAATGATACCTCTAAATGAGTAGATCTGGAGATTTAAGTGGAAAAATAGAGTTTAGAGAGAGAGAGAGAAAAGGAACCCACAGTGTAGAGAGGAAAAGAAAAAGAAAAATAATGAGAGAAAAATGTTTTAGAGCCTATTTATAGTGGCTAGGTACTAATAGAATAATAGCTCCAAGGTCAAATGAAAAAAACAAGTAAAAAATCCCCAAAAATGAGGGCCCAAACCGGACAAAATCTAGAAAACGACTCACAAGAGTCAACCCTCATGACAGTGGTGTCGACCCTTAAGAAGAAAAGCTGAAACACTAATGTTTTGCAGCAACTGAGGGTCGACCCTAAAAGACAGAGGTGTCAACCCTATTTTTCAGAATGCAACCCACATCCAAATAGAAAGAGGAGGGTTGACCCTAGGAACTCAGGGTGTCAACTCTAGAAACCAGTAGCAACACCAAGAGCAAAGCAACAGACGAGGGTCGACCCTAGGAAGATTGGTGTCGATCCCTGTAGCTGAACAAAACAAAAGAAAGAAGATAGTGTCGACACCACCAAGGCTAGTGTTGACCCTTGAAGCCAAAACCAAACATAATAGAAAGAAAAACAACCGCTACAGCCATGGTGTCCCAGATTCAAAAGTAATAAACGGGTCGGGTCAAATCATGATCGCTATAACCTTCCCTCCCCTTAGGGAATTTTGTCCCCGAAATTTTAAACCACACCAAAAACCACAATGACTCAACTCCATTGATCACCAATCATTAACAGAATGATAAAATAACCTCATCTAGTACATAACGGTATAGTTCACATTCTCCAAAGCATATACAATGTTTTCATATTAAATAATACGAATCAAATCTTTAATACAAGTTTCAAACATTAACGAATAGGTCCTAATACTTCTCACGGATTCCACTTCATGTTCTCAAGTTGCTTCCTCAACTCCATGGTGTCTTCACAACACCTTAACCAATAAAAACGTCCTGCTTCACAATACTCGACCCCTAGTATCTAAAACTCAAACCGGCCTCTTTCATACAAGGCACTCTCATTTGCCCGAAATTTAGGAAAATGTCAAAACAAAAAGGTGAGTAACGCTAAAAGAATAACAACTAACAACAGCTTAGACTCCAAGACGTTCACCACACTTCAACTACCTACAATACCTAAACCACCATCGAATGCTTAACACTCAAATACAGAAAGTAAGGGAACCATTTGCACACTAGGCTTTTGGCCCATTCTAATAAAATGAGAACGCAAAATAAAACTCGATTAAGCAGACAACACTACGGTGCATTAACCTCAGATAAAGTCTAAGCTCCAATACAAGTAAAATACAACCCATTCATGTTTAAGAAAATTTCTTTAATTAATTTTTTTTTTTCCTGAAATACCATGTTTCTCAAGAGATGCTTAATCTCGCACTATCCACAATCAAAATATCTTTTTCGACTTCTTCTAACAAGACTCAAAGATTTCAAAACTGTGCCATTTTTTGAAATCCAATAGTGTTATTTAAATTTTAAAACTCCCTTTATTCTTATGATTTGTTAGATTGAGCCTTTTATTAAATCGAGAACTTGCATTTCAAACCAAAATTGATTTACTTCAAAAAGACCACACAAGGCCACAATGCCAAAAAAAAAAAAAAAATTATTTTCCTCAAAATCATCCCTTAGCGTTCCTCCAATGAACCAGAACACGGTCACCTAACAAAACCCATCACACCATGGTAATGCCACGAGATCAATACAAACTTCCATGGTGATAATCCCTAGAAATTTCCAAAGTGCCAACAACACAATATAACACGAGTAAAGAAATTCCACACCTGTCAATCACGTAATGGTGCAGAAGCGCTCAAAAGCCAAAGTTCCCAATCGTAACCCCAAACCAATTACCACTAACTTAAAAAAACTTACCACTCTTCCAAACAAGTCTTATATGTCACACCATGATACTATTCAATTACACAATCCTCAAGTTCAACTCCCATTTATTTACAGGCCAAATATATGACAAAAACACAATACCCATACCCTCAGATTAGTTCACACATACTCCTGTGATGACTAAACTCTTTACACTACACATACCAGAACTGATAAGGTCAAAACAACCTTGACATAGCACACCCATCACTCTATACAGTCTCGCTACATCACATCTCACTACTCATGGAAGTTGCAAGAAGGCATTTAAGCTCGTCCTAACCGCGTAAATCATATATTGTGATAACACTCAAACAGTTCGGTCCCTTAGAAAATAAAACAAGCAATAATGGTACAATATGAAGATAACCAATTTATACCCAACATCAAAAACTCAACATGTCTAACAATACAAAAGCAAAAGGAAGTCAATGACCGATAATCTTTATCTCACAACCTTGACACCCCTAGTTCAAAATAACTTCACCCCAAACTGATGACTCTATCCTGAGTGGAGATGCTAACTAAGCCACTTCTAACCCCAATGCTGATGCAAGTGCAAATGAGATAGAAGAATGGGATGTACTCGTATCAATCAACACATTGGGAATAGAATTATACAACCAGAAATTAACTCTCACAACTGAAGATGCTGGCAATAAATCTGGCATGGTAACAGCATACACACGCCTAGTAGGTCTTTGTTCTATTTGCTCACCTCTCGAAGCGTAAGCCTGGTGTACTGATTGAGCCGAAGAGACTTTGTGTTTGGCTCTTGAGGCCTATACCGACTGGGTAGGGTGATGGCTCTGAGTCTGTCTCGAACCAGATGCATTAGGTATGCCACCCGACTGAGGGAAAAACCTCCTTAGGTGCCCCGCCTACCCACACTGATAACTGGTAAGGGACTGACGTTTCCCCTGACTCTGGCTCTGAAGACGAGTCAAAGATGGTGCAGACTGTTGCCCTTCTCCCTTTTGCAGGCAACCTGGAGACTTGTGGCCCAACTAGCCACATTTCAAACAAGTGAAATCTCCTTGATTACCTCTCCCAGAACCTAAAGTCGATACAGGAAAGGTGGATCCAGATTGTGCTCCATGGGAAGGGTGTGGTGTCGAATCCCTCGGTCTCTTATTATCCCCTAGTGTCCCTCATAAACATCCTGGAACCTTTTCCTAGAGCCCCTCATCCGCTCCTCCTCCATCTGAATCACAGTCTCTAAGTGGGCAGTCGCCTTCACAAGACAACCGTAATTCTTAATCATAGACACGGCCACCTTAAAAAGAAGTTTGTCCGCCTCTTCTCAAACTCCAAGCAATGGCGTTCCTCCGTCGCTACCAACTCCAGTGCAAATCTCAACAAACTAGTAAAAGTAGCCTCGAACTCGGCCACTGGTGTGCTAAGCTGCTTGAGCTTTAAGAACTGCTTTCTTAACTTCTCCCAAACAGGACGAGGTAAAAACTTGTCCTGAAAAGCGTTGACAAAAGCCTCTCAAGTCACTTCAATGTGCCCACGCGCATACTTCCACCTCAGACCCGTATCTGGAAGGATGCCAAGGTCACTCTCAGCCTGTCACCCTCGATGCCAAACATCTCAAACGTCTTCACAATCTGCTCGAGCCATTCATCCACCTTCAAAGGCTCTTTCGGATCCCCTAAAAACTCATCCAGATTAGACTTGAAGAACTCTCTCTTCAGAAAAGATGGCCATGTCTCAGCAATATCCTGTACTTGATTCTCAGCCCTCAGAATGTCCATGGATTCCCACAAAACTCTGCCCATTTCAGGGGTCAAAGTACCCATGGCCTGCTGACCAACTGGTTCGGCCACCTTGGCCTGACCAACTCCTTCCTCATGCGCCAGAATTTCATTCGGTAATAGCACCTCATGTCGTCTAGGCCTACCACACCTACCACCACAACGCCCCATCCTGACATCCTAATAAAGGTAGCACCAGAGATTAGCACATTTACAAATGTGTCGAAGCTAACTCACTCACATCCTAATGCGATGGACGATAGATAATTTACTCCACATAAGCACATAATCACATAAACACATACGAACTTCCTTTCTAGATAATAATTGTCTCGCGGCGCTGCCAGAGTTCCAATTAAAAATAATAGTGATCAAGTGCTCTTCTAACAAGACTTCTAGAAACCCGTAGACACAATCAATATCTAAGAAATTAAATTTCATACCCACTTAGTCACATAAATATGTTATCACGTAGCATACCATACATATAATTATCTCTATCAAGCAAAATAAACCCATTGTGGTAGAAACCACTTCCCACGTACCCAAAGTATTCAAACCAAGTATGCTCTGATACCAAATTGTAACACCCTGAAATAAATACAATAACCCATCGTCAATACTAGCAAATAACAACAATGATAAAATAATTATCTTCCATTAGCCTCCAATTAGGTTTACAAAAGAGTAACATATGCAGATATACATTTAAAAGCCTAACCATATATATATAGCATATGGTACATAATAGAATGAACATTGAGCAAATAAGAAATGCCCTACGGGCTTACAATTTTCCAAGATAGTGCTTGGTTACAACAAAATGGATTTAAATCTAATACAGTTAAAGCCCTAGGCTTGTATAAGTAGATACAAAAAAATAAACAAGATGATGCCCTTCCTTCGAAGTCCACTCAAGCTATTGCCTTAGCTAAGGTATATCATCAGCACCTGAAAATGGCTTTCCCACATAGAGTGAGCCAAAATCCAATAGAAATAATCCAACACAGCATATGAATCTTAACAAAGATATAAAGGTGAGATGTATATGCAATGCTAATGACAAAACATTTTATATCTCTTTCAAACCATGCAATGGTAGGTTTATATCACAGTTCATAAAACATTCTCTTTTCAATGGAAAGCAGGACAGTGAATCATATCTCGGGGAATCTCTCAAACAAGTATCACATTTCGCGAAAATTTCGTCCGCGGGAAGCCGTAAACCGACACCCATATAAATGTAGGCAATACAAGCACTATTACTGCCATTTTAAGGATATTTCGTCCGTCAAATTGGCACCCATGTATACGTATAGTTTCGGAACTTTCAACCTGGACACACAAGCCAACTTATTTGATGTGACAACAACTCCTTCACAGATTCACCCATTTTCTCAAAACAATATACATTTCCACAAAATAAATATACAACAATGCTCAATGCAAATGGATGAGAAATTAGTTTTCGATTATCCTAATTCCCATGTAATTTCTACAACAATCATAGTTATCCTTCATCGATAGCCCAAAACAGATATCTTTAAACAAATAGATAATTTCAATAAAGATAAATCTTTTAAATTTTCAAGATGTGAGTGATAATGCATATCCAACTCCACCATCCTCATCCATAACAACTCAATGTTACCATTTCAATATCAATTCCATTTATCAATACGAAATCAACATTTGAGATTTCTAGGGCAAAAACCCTCTTTCCTTTATAAAATCATTTCTTAAGATAAAAACCTTTCATTTCATCATGCCTCAACAATACACATCTATCTACAATCATTTCCGATAAACCATTTGAAAACCCCTCTTTTGTTTTCGAACCAAAACCCGTGATTTTTCAAAAATCAATTTCTTTCACAAAGTGGTTTTTTTTTTAAAAAAAAATAATTAAGATAAAACACATAAGGAAGTGCGAAGAATCCCTACCTCAGAGCTTAGAAGGGTGGAAGAGAAGAACTTGGAAAAACTCAACGTTGGTGAAACCACAAACCACTTGGATCAAAAGGAAGTTCCTAACACGGTCTACAATCTATCTCAAAGGAGCAAGGTGAAGAGATACCTCTAAGTGAGTATATTTGAAGATTTAAGTGGAAAAGTAGAGTTTAGAGAGAGAAGAGGAACCCACGATGTAGAGAGGAAAAGAGAAAGAAACATAAGGAGAAGAAAGTGTTTTAGAGCCTATGTATAGTGGCTAAGTACTAATAGAATAATAGCTCCAAGGTCAAATGAAAAGAACAAGTCAAAAATTCACAAAAAGTAGGGCCTAAACTGAACAAAATCTAGAAAAAGATTCACTGGGGTCGACCCTCGTGACAGTGGTGTTGACCCTCAAGAAAAAAAGCTGTGACACTAATGTTTTGTAGCAGGCGAGGGTCGACCCTAAGAGACAGAGGTGTCGACCCTATTTTCTAAATTCAACCTAGAACCAAATAGCAAAGGAAGGGTCGACCCTAGGAACTCAGGTTGTCGACCCTAAAAACCAGTAGCAACACCAAGAGCAAAGCAACAGACAATGATCGACACTAGGAAGATTGTTGTTGACCCCAGTAGCTGAACAAAACAAAAGAAAGAAGACAGTGTCAACACCACCAAGGCTGGTGTCGACCCTTGAAGCCAAAACCAAACATAATAGGAAGAAAAACAATTGCTACGGCCATGGTTCCCCATATTCAAAAGTAATAAATTGGTCGGGTCAAATCATGATCGCTATAGAAAACATCTCGTAACTTAACTACAATTGAGGTACACATCTCTCGCTCCCAAATACAATAAATAAATGCTAGACCTTTGGAAACGTCACCAGTACAACTGCCTAAAATACAACACGAGGTGTTCAAAACACACCACTCACTAAACACTAACAACCAATACTACGATAAGGGACTAACATCCATTCACAAAAAACAACCAATCAGATAATATCAAGATCCGCTAACATTACCTACCATTAAGGTACAAGTCTACACCCAACGAAACCATACACTATTCTCAAAACACGAGTAATCCTAAGTCTCTCTATACCCAGAATAAAGGAATACTCCACCTTTGCATACATCCCTACACTACTCTGTACCAGTTCACTAGGCCAACCCTAGACCAGCCCACCGCGACGACCCATCGCCAAAACACTAACTCAAAACCAATCACATCATCCACGATCTCCTAACACACCTCATGCTTGACTGAATTGCCCACAACAACAATAACTCTACCTGGTATTCAACCAATTGCCTTACCCAACTACAGAAAACAACCACGCCTATTCTAACCAATCATACATCATCTATAATGAACAACTCATGGCCTAAATGACCCAACTAACTTTACCAACCCCGAGGGAAGTCAAACCACAATTCTATATCCCAACCAACCACACCCCACAACACGAGTTTCTAGGTTAACAACACTAAAATCGGAACTATACACCACCACTACCAACACATACAAGTTCAAACCTGACTCTTCATGTTCCAAGAATTCTGACAGCACATACATCCCTTTTACCTGACCGACCAAGGTCATGACTAACCCCAAAACCGTACTAATCCAAAGATTACCAACCAACACTAAACATAAACGATTCCACCACCCAAGCAAGCATCAGTACTCAACCCTCACACATTGTCACAATGACTCAAAAACACTACCGTCTCTCAAAGACGTACCAACCACCACCAGGGCAACCCATGCTAACTCACAACCAATGCTAATACATAACCGATATATTACACACCGAGGTACCCACTCCGAGTTCACTACTTCTTTCCAGATGTCTCTATAAAAGAGAGAATACCCACAACCTAGGATAGATAACACTGGTACCTTTCCCATTACAAACAACATTGATTAAGCGCGTTTCCAATAAGACCTCCAAGTTAGTCAACTAGACACTGAATAATAATTATGAGTCTCAACACCATACCCACATAAAATGCAACACATAAGCATGTTATCATTTAGCACACAACATACAAATGACCTCACCGAACATGATAAATAACATAAATAACATAAATGGCCCATGGCCAAAATCTTACGTTTAATCAAAACATTTTTCGAGTTCAAATCATCCTTTTGATATAAAATCCTTTTTCCAAAAACCAATCCAGGTATCTCAATACCAACTAGCAAAAACATTGCTAAATCAAATGTGACTACATCGCTGAACAAAAAGAAAATACATTGCTCAAAACATTTCCAAACGTCCTATTTCAAAACCAACATAAAAGTAAATAAAATGGCTAAATCCTCAAAACACATACAACCTTTCACAAAAATTTCATCTGCGGGAAATCGTACCCAGCACCTATGCAAACGTAGGCTATACAAGCACTACTATTTTCATTTCACAGACATTTTGTCCGCGAGATCAGCACCCATGTATACGCGTGGTTTTTAAGACTTTGACCATGGAAACTCAGGCTAACTTATTTCAACAACACAATTCTTACTTCCCACCAGATTCACCATTTATTTACCCTTTTCAATAGTACAATACATGTAACTCAAAATATTATTTTTCCAAAACAATGCAAATGTTCCAAAACATAATGCAAGAATTTCCAAAACATACAGTTTCAATTCCCAAGATCCATTACACACTCTATGATATGAATGATTTCAATTTGTCTATTCCACATGCAATTTTTAACACACGGCAATGCTATCCTCCACCGATAGCCAAAACAATTATCACTAATACAATGGTTAAAAGATAACAATACAGATATATTTTTCCAAAAGAGTAATACTGATATAAGTTTCAAAATCCAACTATCATTCCCTTTCTATCTCTTCCAACCAAGTCATTTACCAAATAAAAAAAAAAATTCAACTCCCAAAACAATATCGTTTAGGGTTTTTCTACAAATTGGGGTTTTTCTCTTGTAAAAAATCAAATGCAAGTTTGTTTACCAAAAATAGATTTAATAGCAAAATCATAATCAAATAACCCCTAATTTGTACAAACCCTCAACCCATAATAACATTTCAGGATCAACCAAATGACTACCAAATATAAATAACAAAAATAAGTCACAAATATGCTACCGAACTCATATTGAGTCTAGGAAATTGACCCTACCTCTTGAAGCGAAGAGAAAAACTTAGGAAAAACTTAAAGTCGGTGAAACCACGAAACCCTTGGATCAAAAGAAAACCCTTGACGAGATCTACAATCTTTCTCAAAGGACCAAGGTGAAAAGATGTTTCTAACCAAGTAGATCTAGAGATTTAGGCAAGAAAAGTTGAGTTGCTAAGAGTGAGAGAGAGATTCACGGTTTAAAAGAGAGAGAGAGAGAGAGAGAGAGAGAGAGGAAACAATGAATGAGAAAAGTGTGTTTATGATCTATTTATAGTGGTAGAATAATAGCCCTAAAGTCAAAGAAAATAATAAGTCAAACCCCCAAAAAGTTAGGCCCAAAACCGAACCAAAATTTCTGAAAATAACTCACAAGGGTCAACCCTCAAGATAGTGGTGTTGACCTTGAAGAAGAAAAGTTAAGACACTAATGTGTGTCGCAGACAAGGGTCAACCCTAGGAAGCAATGGTGTCGACCCTATATTTCAGTAGCAACACCTAGAACACAACAGCAAACAAAGGTCGACCCCAGGACCTATGGTGTCAACTCTATAAACCAACAGAGACACTAAGAGCAAGGTAGAAAGGTAGTGTCGACCCCCAAGAAGACTAGTGTCGGCACTAGAACAAATTTTTCAAGTTCCCAAAGAACTTTTCAACGAAAACAAGCACGAACGAACAATCCCAACAAGTCTAAACTGAATTGTACTCCTCCAAAACCAAAGTACAACAACTCGAAAGATTGCCAAAATGAAAATTAATGGATTAAATACACTCTCCAATAATTTAAAGGACACAAGTGCTACAATTTTTCTCTTTGCCCTATTTCATATTGAGATATAGTCTAGGTCTCGTTGTTTGATTAAAACCTTCTTTTCTCCTCTCATGTAAGTGTGTTTGGATTGTACCCCTTTTGTTTGCTTGATTTTCATGAGGCATGCCTTACCATATATTACATTTTGCATTGTATAAATCATGCATTTTTAAAAAGAAAAGAAAAAATATATATATCCAACTTTCAATTGCATTAGCATATCATTTGCATGGTTACAACCATCATTATTGCATTACTTGGCTACAATCTATTCACATCAACATTTGATTAGAACCTTTTTCATCAATTAATACTGACCCCCGTTTTTGGGTTGAAGGTTAAACCCACTCGATTAATACTGGCCCTTTTTCGGGATGACGATACTATCTCTTTCTCGGGTTGTTGGTTCAAACCACCTTCGGTTAACGCCTTCATTTTCTTGGGTTGTTAGTTGAAACTATCCATCGGTTAATAACTCCCTTGTTTTGGGTTGTAGGTTAAAGCTATTCATCGGTTACAGTTCCTTCTCTTATGTAAGTGTGTTTGGATTGTATCTTTTGTTATGCTTCATATCATTTTCACAAGGCTTGCCTCGCATATTATCTGTTGCATTACATTGCATTGATCATAAATTTTCAAAAGGAAAAAAAATGGCTTCGTGAAATGTGTAAGTCCAACTTTCAATTAAATTTTCAAGCATATCATTTGCATGTTGCTCCTGAACTACACTGGCTTGATTCCTTGCAAAGGGATACGTAGGCAACCCTCAGGTTCAACCAACTGCATTTACATCTTCCTCTTGTTTGTTTTCCCAAGTCTTACGGCATTGTCAAAAGGGTCGTTTTCGGGCTTTGACATTTAGGGGTGGTTTGGGATGATCTAAATAAGTGCACTTTTTAACTTTTTATGAAATATGGGTTGGGTATGGATTGGATTTGAAGTGATGTGTTAGAGAGGTGATGTCACTTAAATAAGATGATGCGACTTAAATAGGATAGTGACTTTTTGCCTTTTGAGATTTTTTAAATCATGCCAAACAAGGCCTTACTCTCATCATAAAATGGCTTCAAGCTGTGTCAAATAGGAACAACTGTAGACACCCCATTTTAACCGGCCTTAAGAGTTGGGTGCTTTCTTCCAAACAACCGATGATGAAAATTGAAATGTGCTATTTTACGAATTTCTTAGCAAAAAAAAAAATCAGATTTAAGTTTTAATTCCAACCTTAGACCCACTTTGGCTAAATTATTTTAGACCTATTCAAAAATATTTTTATGAATTTTTTCTTTTTTGAAAAATTTTGCAATTTTTGAAAAGAAAAAAAAAAGGGGGGGGAGGAGAAAATTATGTGAAAGAAAATTTTATTTCAAAAAATTTTGGTTAAGAGAATTTTCGTTTCAAATATCTTGAAGAAGAGAAATTGATTTTGAAATATATTAAGTTATTTTGAGAGCAAGATAGCATTTTCAACCATCCAAAATTCTACTAAAGTTAGAACTTGAAACATCTCGTTAAAATTTCAAAACATACACCATAACCGTAAGGGTGTAAAAGAAGAAAGTTTGTTAATAAGAAAATTCATCTTTTCCTCCGAAGGTGAGTCTTCGGACTTTTCTCATTTATTTCCTTTTTATATCTCTTATCTTTAAATATATAATACAACATGGTAGAAATGATTAGCTGATTTATCTGATATAATTTCTTTATTTTCTTACATTTTTTTTACTGTTTTAAATATATAATTTTTTTATTTTAATAATAATGTAAATAATATAATAATATATTAATTATATTATGTTGTATATTATTATATTAACCCCTTTAAGCTTTCTAGTGATGAATCTAAAATCAAAAAAGTAATTGAACAAAATAATTATACTAATCACTGTTTAAAAACTATTGGTGAACAATTAGACAAAATTGAAACTACTTTTGATGATTATTTAACTAGTCATACTTCCACTAGTAAACCCTTAGACAAACCACTTGTTAATATTCCTAGCAATAGGAAACGGTTAACCCTAGTTACTCATGATATTACTACTGTTGAAGCCATTGAACAATTATTTACAAAAATATCCACTACTTCTAATGAAAAAGGCCTTACGGTCTTAACACAACAACCACCTATTCAATTCTGTAGTGACTCTGATATATCTCCATGATGCCATTTCTAATCCATTTTTGCTCCAAATTCATGTATACTCAACCTCCATTGAATAGTGCTTGATCCATTGAGGATAATGCTCCATTTTGGTGCTCCATTAGCTTCATTATCTTCCCTAATACTCCATTAAGCCTCCACTTTGTTTTCCACCATTGCTCTACTTGCTTTGCCTATATAAGGAGAGCTAAATTCTTGAATTGGAGGAGATGAATTTGAGAGAAGAAGTGTACAGAGAACAATGAGTTTGAATTAGAGTTTGAGAAAGAAAAGAAAATTTTGAAAACAAGTGTGTTGTCTTGCCAAAATAGAGAAGTTGTCTAGCCTTCATATATCTCATTTTTCATTACAAAACCTTCCAAGAAACTCATTGAAACCAAGTCCTAGAGCTTTGATCAAGGAGAGAGTAATCCTTGCCAAGTTTAAGAAGATTAGTGAGTGATCATCTCCTTGTCCAAAGACATCATTCTAGCTCAAATTCCAAGCTTTTGAATTGACGATTGAGAACATAATTCACAACCTTTAGGGTGATCAAAAGGAAGTTTGGAAATCAAGAAGTTCAATCTTTATTTGGAAGGTAAATTTTCAATTATTTCATTTTCTTATATTTTCTATTTTATATTTGTTTTCTTGCTTTAATTTCATATTAGTTTTGTTGTAGTCTAACCAGAAGTTGTTAGTTGAGCCATCTATATATTCCTTGTTTGTTCTTTTCTCGATGTTGCAATAAGACAGGTTTTGCTAGGCCTAGTTGGGCGGCTGGCTAACTTCTTTTAGGCGAAATGGTGTAGCCTTCCAGTGTTGAGCATAACAATTTTCGATGGTCTCCAAGGTGCATGAAGCTTTTATTTTCTTTTCATTTGAGAGTTTGGTGATTTTTTTATTTTTTATTTTGTTGTAATATTTTCCTCCACTCTTCCTCGTTTGGTTTGTAATTATTTATTCAAAGTGTTGTAATAATTCTCACATTGCTTCTTTCTATCCCGTTCTTTACTTGTTTTCCTTATTGTGGACTCGCCTTTTCTACGCCCCCGCTTTTCGGAAAGGGTTTGAAACGAAGGCCTCACAGTTCAGACTCCCGCGGTTTTGAATTTAATCTCATAAGTGCAATGTGAAACTGATAAATGCCAAAGAGTCTAAATCTGGCAAATTGTTTTAGAAAATCGATTTTCAATTAAATAATGCCAAAATTAGACTGCTTTTCCAGATTACAGAGTCACCATCTAAATATTTTATTTTTGAAAAAATTTAGAAAACCCTGACTCGTGCCAAAGGCCACGTGTTCGTAATCACCAAAGTTGCCTCGGCTTGAAATCTCGAGTAAGAAAAGTCAGTAATAGATATTTGACAACAGTCTTATATTCAATTTCAAAATCAAAAATACTTAAAATAAGATTGCCAAGAGCCAAAATTTGCTTCTAGCAAGATTTTGAAACACTTTCTAAAACATATTTAGCAGATTTGCAAATCAACACAAGTAAAAATTTTGATTTTTTAAAATATCATCTTTGAAATTTACTAAATACTTAAAAATGAGTAGATAAAATTTCCTGTTTAATAATACCATATAATTCTTTTTGTGCTTTATGCCACGACACCAGAATGATAACGAACAATTTATTCAGATGAATGAGGATAATTTTCTGAGAAGGATGCCCATCCATAAACCAATATCAGAGGCATCAGTTTGAAATAATTTTGAATGAATTTTCAGTAGGAAAATAACCAAGACAAGGAAGAGAACTTGACATTTGGTTTGACTTGTTTAACGATTGTAAGTATGAGTAAAAAGACCAAGGAGGAGGATTGTCTGGTTAACCGATCAAACAGAGCGTTTGACAAGTTTTCCTAAGGTCTTTGTAAAAATTCAGAAGATAATTTAGCTGATCCTAAAAAAATTTGTAAAAAAAAAAAAAAAAAAAAAAAAAAAAAAAAAAAAAAAAAAAAAAAAAAAAAAAAATAAAAAAAAAAAAAAAAAAAAAAAAAAAAAAAAAAAAAAAAAAAAAAAAAAAAAAAAAAAAAAAAAAAAAAAAAAAAAAAAAAAAAAAAAAAAAAAAAAAAATAGAAAAGAAAAAAAAAAAAAAAAAAAAAAAAAAAAAAAAAAAAAAAAAAAAAAAAAAAAAAAAAAAAAAAAAAAAAAAAAAAAAAAAAAATAAAAAAAAAAAAAAAAAAGTAAAAAAAAAAAAAAAAAAAAAAAAAAAAAAAAAAAAAAAAAAAAAAAAAAAAAAAAAAAAAAAAAAAAAAAAAAAAAAAAAAAAAAAAAAAAAAAAATAAAAAAAAAATATCTTGGGTTTTTAGGTCTAATATTTCATCAGGAAAATTTAGACGCAAATCGATGGAATGACTAATAGTAAAAGCAGTATGGGCGTGGTGTATTCATAACCTAAAAATCTTGACTTTGGTTTTGAAAACAATTTTGAATCTTAGGAGCAGAAATGACTAGACCATGCTGCTTTAATGGTATTAAGATGCAGTAAGTTTTCATGTCGACTAAGTTGATTTGAAAAAATAAGAATATTATCTATATAAACTATGGAAAATGTGAGGGTGATGAAAGTGGAGTGAGAAATTATCATTCATTATGATGTTTGAAATTCACTAGGTGCATTTTTTAATCCAAGAAATGCCGCATAACATTCCAGTTCATTTGATGAGCCAAAGGGTGTAGTGAAGCAGTTTTATATTTATTCTTTAGGATGAATGTTAGTAGTTGCGCGAAAAACCACTTTAAATCGAATTTACTAAAAATAACAGTTGAGTAAGTCTTTTGATTAAAGTCTGTTTTTAGTTTATGAATAGGATAGGAATGCCATTCTTAAAACTTATTTAATGGTTTATAATGATGACAAGCAGAGGGACACCTCGTGGGTGCGTGAGAGGTTCAGCATTGGTGTTGATTAACATAAAAAGCAAGACAAGACGGGGGCGTGGTGATGTGTGGACTAGGACTAATTATAATTCAATTTCTTAATTGTTCATGATTTCTTTTTACACATTTCAACTAATTCATTGATTCATTTGAATAGGTGAGATTTAGTAGGAATTGTCTTTCTCATTAAAATTCTGAATGTTTGGTAAAGGAGCTACATATTTTTTCCTATGCCAAAAAAAGCAGTGGTAAGTAGAACAACAGTTGTTTCTAATTTTTTAACTTAAATTCTTCAATCTGAGAGATATAAAACGAGATCAGTTATGTTTGTTCAATGCA
>NW_021025908.1:1150603-1169992 GCF_004153795.1 Camellia sinensis
TTTATAATTGACTTCTTCTTTGAGAAAACGTAACTGACGAGTTAATTGATTAATAGATTGAGAAATAGAATAGTCTTTTAATTGATTTAATTCCAATACTTCAGGTGGTGATAAGAATTTAAAAGTAACTGTTTAACCAAAAGCTTGAGTTGTTATTCCTTCACTAGATGTAGTAAATGGATATAATAAGAATATAAATGGTGTGCCTAAAATAACTTTATCATTCATATTTCTAACTAAAACAAATAAGGTTTTGAAACAGACATTATGTTGACATATATGGACTTTAGGTAATTTATATTTAATACGCATTTTACTACCATTAGCAAAAGTTAATTTTTCACTTGTTTTTTCATAATATTTTGTAGGAAGTAAACCTTCTTGAATACAATTAAGATTAGCACCAGTATCAATGAGAGCAATAATATTTAATTCAAAATCATCAATAACGAGTTTAACTTTTGAATACCATTTTTGAATATGAATTTTATTGATCAGATTTAATCTTTTATCTTCGTGATTATGAAATTGATGTGATCGATTATCAAATAAAAGATTATTAAGATTAGTATGTTCAGATTCATTAGGCGATTTAGCATTGTTTTCTTGGAAATTCTCTAGACTTTTATTAAGTTTTAATGTACAAATTTCATCTTCTAAAGTTGTATCTTTATTTTGTAAATCTTTAATAGTTTGTTTAATCTGATTGATTTCATGTTGTAAATCTTGAAGAGTAATTTCTTTTTGTTTATTTTTAAATCTTTCTAAAGTTTTAGATAAACTAATAATGGGTTTATCATGCTTTGGTTTATAATCACTATTAGTAAGTAAAGATTTTAATTTGTCAGTATACTTTTGTTTTAACTGGGGATCATCTACTCGACCAATTAATTCAATAAGGGCAGTTTTTTCTTGATGTTGTTTAGTAAGGATAGTGATTTGTTTAACGGGTTTGCAACAAATATTATTACATCCTAATTCAATGTTATTAGGAGAATCATCACTAAGTGAATGGTAATCAGATGAGGTATGAAGATTATCAGAAGAAGAATTATTATCAGATTCGTTTAATTGGAAGATTTCAAATAATTGGTGCTTGGATTCATCATTAATTTGAAGTTGATTAACTTTATCTTTTAATTTTTGTTTTTCTTTACATTTGTTAAAATAACGACCTTTTTTACCACAGTTATAACAAGTAATATCTTTATTAGATTTAGATTTTGGATGGGATTTTTTATAATATTTCTTTTTACGTTTAGTATAGAATTTATCATTTGATTTTGAAGGTGAATAATTTTTTTTATACTTACGAGAATATTTGTAAGATGATTTATGTTTATTGTACTTACGTTTTTTACGATGAGAAGGTGCTACAGGACGTAAACCGTATTGTTTACAGAAATTATATAATTCATATTTAGCCTTATGTTTATCTTTAGCAGCCTTTTGACTAATTTTAAGATCAATACACATTCTTAATCCTTCTTTTTTAATAGTACTAATGATATCACCATAAGTTAAATTATCATATTCAATAACACCAGTAGGTTGACTAAGGACATCTCTAATTTTGTGAGCAAAGAGACTAGGTAAACCATTAATAAATTTTTCTTTCCAAAAGGATTTAATACAATCTTCTCTTAACATAACTCTAGAGGTAAATACATCTTTATACCATCTAAAATCGCTTAATGTTGGACAAGGTTACTAAGTTGATCATGTATGCGAGAATATATATTAGTAGGGGTAACTATGAAATGTCTGACTATGGTATAGATTAATGTATTAACTCCATCGGGCTTATAATAGCCAATTGTTTCATCAAATATAAGTAAATCATTTTCATCTTTTTGATTAGCATGTAAAATTGATTCGCGTTGATCTTCATTAAGATATTTTTCCCACCAAGATTTGAGCATACCAGTAAAGCCAGAAGTAATTATGGAAACAATTTCAAGTTGAGTATAATCAGGGTAGTTACTAAGATAACTATTTGCAACCATAGATAAATGATTTAATTTTTGAAGTATTTGATCTTCACTAAGACCATCAATATTCCATTCGTATAATTTTTTAGCAGATACAGAAAATTGATTACTAAGATTATTTTCTTCATATTGGAGATCAGGGGAAGTAGGTCGTGAATACCAATTTTTTGTGAGCGTTGTAGGATTAGGTTTAGGATAATGAAGTTTATTCAGAGTAGTTGATTGAAATTGTTGAGCTAAATGATTAATTTCATTATCAGTTGTGTCAGGGTCTGAATGAGTAGAAACAGATTCAAGAGTAGGATGTTGGTTTAATATAGTAAGACGTTTCTCAGTAGATAGAGAAGCTTTTTCAGAAGTAGTTAATTTAGAAAATAATTGTTCAATGGCTTTGACGGTAGAATTATCTTGGGTGACTAAATTATGACGTTTAGAACGGTTACTAGGTAAATTAAGCAATGGTTGGTCTAAAAATTGTTTAGTAGATGTATTGTTAGCCGAATAATCATCGAAATTAGTTTCTATCTTATCTAATTGTTTACCAATAGTTTTTAAACATTGATTAGTATAATTATTTTGTTCAATAACTTTTTTTATTTCAGGGTCAGTGCCAGGTAACTTAAAGGGAGAGGCCGGGACTTCAGATCCTTGATGTTCAATAATTATAGTAGATAAAGGTGGATGACTAGAGCTTACAGTAGTATTGGGTGAAGTTTTCCATTTATGTTTTGTAATTGTTTGAACCTTTTTATGATGGTCTTCTAAATATTCAAAGAAAGGAATTTCAATTTTATGTTCAATCATAAATTTGTACCATTGACGAGTAATTTTAGATTGTTGAGTCAAATCATATTTGGTACGATATGCATAACGTTTAGTCCTATTATCTTTAGATTTAAATTCAATATGTAATTTATCAAGATCAGGAGTAAAGAGTTTACTAATAGTCATTAACTGAGGATTTATTGGAGGTATAACTTCGAAATCAGTTTGAGTTGGAGAGTCTTGAGACTCAGTATCTTCTTCATGTAAATGTGTGTGAGTAGAATAAACAGGTTTACTAATTTGGGAAGTTGTTGTATTATCAATTCCTTTCATTTTACTATGGGAAGGTTGACCTAGATGAATTTGACTATTTTTTCTGAATAAAGGTGTGTATTAGATATTTCATCTTCTATTTCAACATCAGTAGGTATACTAGAAGTACTATGACAAGAAGATTGAGATCGATTAAATTTAATCCTAACAGATCCATCAATAAATTGTTGAATATCTTGACAAGTAGATTGTCATTTATTATGTTTGTAATTTTCATTAACTGTAATCCATTGGTCGGGGAGAGTAATATTTATCCATTCAATCATTTGAGGAATATTTATATTAGTATCATTATTACTACTTTGAATTAATAAGGTTTTGTCTTTAGGACTTTTATGTAAGGCTTGAACATTCAAATTGGTTTTTATACATTTGTAATGAACGCGATAAATTAAAGCAATATTATGAACCTTTTCTTTCATATTTGTAAATGAGCCATGCAATTGAATATTTAGAGTTAAAGCATCTAATATATGGGGGTCTCTAAGACTAAGAGTGAAATTAGGAAAACAATTAAAATGGACGGGTCCTTTGTGAAGACCAGTTTCCATTATACCCATTATGCTATCATTATAATCAAGAAAACGAGCATCTCTTAAACATGGTAAAACAAAAGTATTTTTACCTTGTTGTGCTAATGGTTTGATTCCAACCTGAATTAATCCGAAATGAATAAAATTGTGACCAGTTTTTAAATGACGTTTAATAGTATTAGCATCAAATAATTGACATGTTTCTCTAGGTTTTTCTAAAGCATAGACTTGTTCTAAAGTTTTAACATGAAGATTAACATTAAATGTATTTTGTATAAAAGTAGTTTTATAAATTTCTTTAATTAGTAAACGTGGTATATTCCAACTTAAATCAATTTTATCATTTTGTATTTCTACATCTTCTTCATTGATTACTAAACCTTGATTAGGTATAGAAGGCAAAGTTGTTGACCTAGAACTAACCGAAGAATTACTTCTAAATAATCGACTCATTTTATCTTGAAATAGTTTACTGTGAGCTCAATACATACATTGTCTAATTTTATCATGTTTTCACATACGATGTTTTCATACATACCCAGTTCGTAGAACCCCTAAAATCCAACACTGCCTAACCAAAGGACTTACCTAGGACTTGGGACGAAGGATGGGTGGCTAATAGCAACATGGAAAGACACGAATGTAAATTGGACAGATTAAGACGGTAAACTGTAAACAATTTCAACACAGGAGAATGAGTTAGACACAGAAATAATGATTCAGTGAGTAACAGGATACAACATATTATTATGTCGTATATAATAATATATTAATTATATTATGTGGTATATTAATATATTATTATACTATAATAATAATATATGTTTTTCGTGTGGTGGTGGGTGAAACCACCACGCACACTTCTCTTAAATAGATGTATATATTTATTACTACTACTACTACTACTACTACTATTGTTATTATGTTTATTATATTTGTCTAAGTTATATTATTATTAGTAGTATATTTGGTTTGTTAATAATTTCTAAACCTTACGTCTTTTATTCGGTATTGTAAATATTTGGTGTTGTAATAATTTCTAACCCTCGCTTTTTTTTATCCCTTTCATTTACTTGCCATATCTGTAAATAAGCACCATGTTTTTATTTTTCATCATATCCATATTTTGCATCCATGTTTCATGCATCTTGATTCAGCTAAGTTTGCATCTTTTATGTGATTTTATGTGCTACCCCATGTCTTGCATTTTTGTATGTGTATTGCATTAGAATCTTGTATATAAGATCATGCATATTTTACTAACTTTGTTTTGTAGCTGTTCGCGAGACGTCGGTAAATATGTAAGTTTTTATGCTTTAGCATCCCGTTTGTGTATATTTTCCTTACTATGTTTAACATCTTACCATGTGGCTACTTGCTTACTTGCCGATAGATGGAAGTTGCGTCGCTTAATTTAGAATGATGTTGATTTTCATGTTTATGAACTCAATTTCTTTGAGTTGTACATCTTCAAAACTCTTTCAAAATACATGAAATTAGATTATTCCAAAATGAATGGCATAGTCTATACTTGTTTGCTTCACGTAGTAAATTTTAGGATTTATTAAATAATTGGAATATGAACATATAAAGTAAATATAAATCATATCATGGTTTAGTAGAGGTCGATCTTTTGATCGAGTGAGCGGGGGGGCTCAATTAATGGCCTTCCCCTCTCATACCTAAGGTTTCGAGCCAAGCATTCTTGGTTACGACGAACAGTGGCCTCGGCATGAGTCATGGGTTTCCTAATTTTTCCAAAATAGTAGGTGATGACTCTGAGATCTGGTGACGCAATCCCTTTCTGGCAAAGGTTTTTGCAATAAAATGGATTTTCTATAAAAGTTGTCAAATCTGGACTGTCATCTACGTTTCACATTGCACTCGTGAGACTAGATAGAAGAAATTGACAATCCAAACTGCTCAACGAGTGCGGGTAACGCCCAGGCGATGTTACAAAGTGCAATTGGGTTTTCCTTATCTCTTGGGGTCAAAATTTTGATTTTTGGCTAAAAAACAGGCTAAAGGGTATCTTTGTCATTTTTTCAAAAAGTCAATTTTTAGGCCAAAGTAGGGTATGACAGCAACTTTAAGCAACTTTCAATGTTCCAAGGGTGAAGATAGTACCATTTCATCATCGGGAGGCTTACAAGCACTCGAAATTTTAGGGTCAATCAAAATGGAGTTTCCACAGGTGGTTGTGGTGGTGGTAGTTACTTTATAATGGTATATATCGATACTTGTTTTTAGTATTTATAAATTCAGTCAGAATTAAGTAAATTTTATGACTTAAATTTTTAAGTGATATCAATTGTGATTATCAAACAAGTTTAATTGATTATTGCTTAATACATTCAGTTTTAAGTGTTGAATCAGGTTATCAAACACCCCCTTAGGTGGTATTTGATAAAACTGAAAAACTAAAAGCTGATGACTGAAAATTAATTGTTGAAAATTGAATACTGAATTTTGTAAGTTGAAAAGCTATTTAATAAAAATTTGAGTACTTAACTGAAAATAAGTTGTTTGATATATAAAATATCAAATTTGAAATTTATTATTTTTAAATTTTATATTTCAATTTTGATGGTATAATGGGGTGGCAGTGGTGGTACCGGTACCGATAATAATAGCATTAATGGTGGTGGTGGTGGTGGCAATGGTAGCGGTAGCGATGGTAAAGGTAGTATTTATGGAAATAATGACAATGCATATAAAGGTGGTAGTAATAGTGGCAATGGTGGTGGTGGTGGTGGTGGTGGTGGTGATGGTGGGGGGGTGGTGGCGGTGGCATGATGGTAGTGTGGTGGTGGCGGTGGCATGATGGTAGTGTGGTGGTGGCGGTGGCATGATGGTAGTGTGGTGGTGGTGGTGATGAATTTATAATATTGTATATCGATACTTATATTTACTATATATAAATTCAATCAAAATTAAGTTTCATATGACTTAAAGTTTTTTAAGTTTTAGCCTACATTTTGAGAGGCACTTAAATTTTTAAGTGATATCAATTGTGGTTATCAAATGAGGCTTAATTGATTATCACTTGATACATTCAATTTTAAGTACTGAATCAAGTTATCAAACAATCCATTAACCTCTCCCAAAATCCCTCTTGCTTTTCTCTCTAGATTTTTCTACAAGGGGATAGGGAGACGACGGTGGTTCCCCCTACCTTTCGATCTCCCTCTTCTCTCCCACCCCTCCTCTCAATCTTTCTATTAACCTAGATCTAATGTTTACCTGACCAGTTCGGCCATCACCACCTTACCTTCACCCTCGGGCCAAAAACTTTAATAGCTGGCTTCAAATCTTCTCATAGTCCAAAGGTTGAAGTTGTATAACACATTTGTTTTATATTAGGTAACTACCTCAACCTCGATGTTATATCTTGATCAGCGAAAGTAGGATCTTCATATTCCAAGTTGAAAACTGCAAAGTAATAGAGTTTTGGATGAGTTTAGTAGTGACTTGGATCTAGTTTTTTGTTTGGTTTTTTTAATTTTTATTCCCAAAATAAACCTACAAGATTTACATAATTTTCATCTCTATCTTTCTTTTTCTTTTTTCTTTATCATCATTTATAAAAGGTTACAATTGTAAATATATCAGCCCACATAGTGGCTCATATCAATTGCCCAACTACACAGATTCTTTCTCTCTTTTCTCTCTCCTCAAGGGTTTCAATTTCTTTTTTTCAACAATTGTTGAAGCAAAAATATAAAGACAATCATTATCAAGTGTTTTTTTTTTTTTTAAAATCAAAACCTCCAATAACAAATTAAATGCATATTCAGATAAAAATTTCTAACCTACAGTAACAAATATATTTGCTTGGCAGAATAGGTTAGATAAGATTGTTAGTGAAAAGATTGTTAATCTAGGGATTATTAGTAAGGGTATTAAGTAAAAGTGTATTTATTTTGATGATAGTGGGAGAGATGGTTTGTGATGAGATTATTAAATTATTTTTATATAAAATCAATATATATTTCTATATTAAAAAATTTCTAAAACAAATATAATTTTTTTTTTTTTACAAATAATAGGTTGTACTTGGGTTTAAAAAAAATAAAATTAGAAAACACTTATTTTTCCAATCCCCTCACTACCCTCCCTAACTTTGTTAATCCGATTGTGTAATGGGATTGTCAATCCAGGTAGACAAATAATCCACTCACAAATTTCCTCAATCAAAAATACTTTCAAAGTTCCAATCCCTCTATCAGTCCAATCCAAGCAATGATGCGGGATGACAAACATGGCCTAGGTGTGCAACTTAAAACTGTAAACAGTAATTATGGCTTTGACATTGACCCAATGGCCCAGGTTGCCCATCTTTTAACAGGGCATGCAATCACAAGTAGGCCCATAAGGTTGGGATTTGGGAATTTTTCATGCCTTATTGTAATTACATATAGGTGAGTATAGTTCAGTTCGGTTCAATTTTAAAGTAAACAAAGATCAAATCATTATTTATAGTTTCATAAAATTTGGAATCAAAACAAACTATGAAAATCTTAGAATAAACCAAACTGAACTATGAAAATGCAGTTCGATTCATTTTGAAACACGATTTTCATGAATTTTGTCATTATTCATAGCAGATTCAAAGCTTGCTCAAATATCAAGTAATATATCATCATTTTACAACAAAATTATTTAAATGATTTACTTGTTCTACTATTATACAAGAACATACTTGTAAGTAAAGAGTTAACAACTTATGAACAGATATAAGGTTGTTTTGGAAATTGACCCTTTTAGTGGCTTTTTGGGAATTAGGACTTCTTTCATTTCGAAAATTGTGAGGGATTGTTGGAATTTTCAAAAATAAAATGGGTTACTTTTTTTGCTATTTTTCAAAACCGTCAATGTTTGCTTACAGAAAGCTCTTTTTAGCTTTGTGACTTATCCCACAACAAAAACATGAGAGAAAATTGTAGAGTTAATAAACACCCACGCGTAATATTCTCTTAAATAATGAATTATGGGAAGGGTGCTAGTGTGTATGTGTCACCACAAGAATGATGCGCCATTTACACATGCGCACACATGGTGTGGCCAGTGGGTTGTATAGCGTTTGACGGTGCACACTTTGTACTCAGCACGGTCATGTAAGTGCTTTTCTATTTGCTCCAGAAAGCTTGGTGGTAGTGAGTGGCAGGTTTAGAATGGATGTGTGACGATGATGTGACATGGTCTAGGTCAGCTTGGGGTGGCACTAACGTGGAACACAATCAGCAGTGATGTGGTAGGTTTAGAATAGTTGTGTGATGATGATGTGACATGGTCTAGGTCTGTTTGTGGTGGCACTAACGTAGGACACTATCAGCACTGTGTTAGGAGATGACGCAACCTATAAAATGGTTGTATGTCAATCATGATCAGTGTGATCATGGCTATTGATCGTCTACACACACTACCATACACCCATTCAAGTTTAGACAAGATCTAGACCATCAAAGCTTGATCCAACAGTCAAATTTGATCAAGTGCGATCGAAGATCATGATCCTTCTAAATAGTAGCATCAAGGTCTATAAATAGGCTTGTGATCATGTCATTTTTTAACATCCAATCAAATAACATCTAGATTTCAAAGACAAGTTATGAAATTCTCTCTCTCTCTCTCTCTCTCTCTCTCTCTCACTCTCTCTCTCTCTCTTGATTTCGAATTTTCAATTAAGAGTATTTTGTTATTTGATATTCTGTTATTTGGAAAAGAAAAAAAAAACATAATATCATACACTAGTTTCTTTTATTCATTATTTCTTAAAGATATTTGCTGGTAACTCGGCGAATACTGTTTTTAGGAAAGTGGCATTCGGAACACGACTCAAAATGTATTATAGTAAGTTATTTGCTTAAAATTATGTCATCAGCAACGTTATTCCAAAAAATTTTCTCTAACATTTTCTTGTTCTTAGTCTTAAATTTCCGCTATTTTTCATTCTTAAATATTTACAATTATACCAAAAAATAACTCTAAGAGGACCATTATAGGTGCATATACATTAATACAAATATTATTCAATATAATTTACTATTTTGCCATTAATACATCTGAACTATTTATTTGTGTGAATCTAAAATGACTTCACACAAATATATATTTTAAAAACATTTGTAATATCAACACGAAGTACCATAGTCGACACTGATTAATTACTTTAAATTATGTGTTAGTATGACACTATAACTGGTTTTTCTTCATTCTTGCTGCTTTGGTGATACAATTACACGTGCATGAGCCCATTCCACTACAACAAAAAGCAGTTTTGGCGACCAAAAATGTAAATTTCGTTGCTGAAAGTAGGACAATTGGAGACTAAAATTGAATTAGTAGAGCGACTAAAACAGTTTAGTAGCCAAATGTGTACTTATTGGCGACTAAAAATCAGATTAGTCGCTGATTACATGGGTTTTAGCGACTAAAACAATTTTAGTAGCCAAAGGTGAAGGTTTTTGGCGACTAAAAAAGATTAGTAGCCAAAAGTATAGGCTTTGGCGACTAAAAAATGGTTTGGTCGCCGATTGTAGGTGTTTTACCGACAAAAAAAAATGTTGTAGCCAAATGTAAAGGTTTTTGGCTACTAAAAAATTTTTAGTAGCTAAAAGTGAACAATTGGCGACTAAAATTGAGTTTAGTCGGCAAAAGTGGCGGTTTTGGCGACTAAAAATCAATTTAGTCGCCGAAAGTAGTTATTTTTAGACGGAAATTAATTTTTTTAGCGACTAAATTATTGGTAGTAGCCAAAACTAAGGTTTTTGGCGACTAAAAAAAACTTTAGTCGCCAAAAGTGGCTCCCTTTTTTTTTAATAATTAATTTATTTTTTACGTAAATTAATATTGAATAAATATAATTATATTTATATATATAGTTTTAAATTAATATGGGTCAATATACTATATAAATAATATATATTGCATATATATTCATGTGATCTTGTGGTGGCATAGTGGAGGTAGTGTGTTGGTAAAGGTGTACAAAGTAGAAGGTCCGTGGTTCGAATCTCAGAAGAAGCAAAAAAGTTGGTAATTTTTTTTTTTTTCACGGAAGCACCTTTGGCGACTAAAATTATTAGTCGCCAAAAGTCTTTATTTTGGCGACTAAATGGATTAGTCGGCGATTCAGTGAGTATTGGCGACTAAAGGATTAGTCGCTAAATGTATGATTTTGAAAAGTGTAAAACACTATTGACGACTAAAATGTTAGTCGCGAAAGAGATGCTTTTTGGCGACTCAATACCTCTACCGACCATCTATACGCGACAAAACCAGCGACTAAAAAAAGTAGTCGGGGAAAGTAAAAAGCCGACTTTTGGCGACTAAAAATTTAGTCGCCAAAGGTGCTTTTTCTTGTAGTGAAGCTTCATGGAAATGGTATTTTGGTGGGTTTCCCAAATTGAAGGAAAACTTGTCCCACATTGGTTGGCTTAGCTAACATTGTATGGGTTTATAAGCCTTGAGATTGGACCTTAGGGTAGGCCCCAAAGGGCAATCAAATTTTGAAGAGGGTGAGGTTATGGACAAAGTGGACTAGAGCCATTGGACCCAAAACAAACAGACGCGCACTGTCTCTGCCATCCTATCGAGCAAGTTGGGTTGGGCTTGTCTGGCCCAAATTTCAATTGAAAATTCAAATTCTGGCTGTCCCTCATTTGGATTTTGCTATCAGTTTTTCGTTCTTCATTTACTAAAAGTTCCTACATATTTCAACATTTCTTTTCCTTGAGAGCGAATATATACACAGAGTGTGTTCGTTGTGTGAACAATTTGTAGTTCTGCTACTGTTCGTAGTAGATCATTTCATCCTAGGAGGTAGACGTCCATAATCTGTAAGCACCCAAAAGAGGACGAATATGTCTTAAGGACACAGTATTGAACATTGGACTTGATCTAAACTTCTGAGAAAATAATACTGTAAGTGATTAGTTTGCTTTCCTGTTTTTATTATTTTTCTTTTTCAGATTATGTTTTGTTTCTGTAACAAAATAAGAAATTATTTTCTTGTTTTTTATATTCTGTTTTGTTTTTTGTAAACAAACAGACTCCCTCATTTCTTTATTCATTCTTCAAATATAGTGAAGATTGCCTAACAATCTTAAGGCAGACTTGTTTCTTCATTGTATTCACAATTCTGATTTCATTTCTAGTTTCTGTAACTAGAAATTTGTGTTGCTTCTAATTTTTTTTCTGATTTTTGTAATCAGATTTGATGGCTACTGAAACTGGTAACCCTAATCCAGTTGGTTTACCGACATTACCTATTACCCAGAACCTTGTTCAAATTCCTATGAATCATGGAGAGAAATCGGAAAAATTTAATAGTACAGAGTTTAAGAGATAGCAGCAGAAAATTATGTTCTATCTGACAGCTCTTAATCTTGCATGTTTCTCCATAAAGATATTCCAGTACTTAAAGAGAATGAAAATGATGGGCAAGTTATTGCTGTGGTGGATGCTTGGAAGCATTATGATTTTCTTTACATCCTCAATGGCTTAGATAACATGTTGTATAATATTTACAGCCCTTTTAAAACAACAAAAGAATTGTGGGATTCTTTACAAAAAAAAAAAAAAAAAAAAAAAAGATAGATGATGGTGGAACGAACAAATTCGTAGTTAGAAAATTTCTAGACTTTGTCATGATTGATTCTAAAATGATTATTAGCCAAGTGCAAAGTCTCCAACTCATCTTGCACGATATTCATACTGAAAGGTATGTGTAAGGTCCCGGTATCCCACATCGGGAATAGAGGGGGAGTTCTTGGGTTATAAAATTAAAAACCCAGACCCTTATATAGTATCGAGGCCTTTTCACGAGTGGTGAAATCACGAGTAGAACTTCTAGTTAAGCGCGTATAGGCTGGATTAGTTTTAGGATGTGTGACCCATTAGGAAGAACAAATCTGTGCGGGCGTGGCCCCAAAAAGGACAATATCGATGACATGTGAAGGGTTGGGACGTTACAAATGGTATTACAGCCGACTCTCCAGAGTATCAAATGTGGGCCCCTAGTGTTTCTCAGTGCATGTGGGCAGGCTTGTTGTAACAATCCCGACCTCTAATTAATATTAATTCATGATTAATTGTGCCTAATAGGTAATTAAGATAAATTTTGCATTCATTACATGTGTTATATGTTATATAAGTTGCAATCTGTTCTGTGTAGGAATATCTGTCTCTGATTTTGTTTTATTCTGCGAATTGAAGGCCTTATCGGCATCCGATCACAAAATTGACTTAATTTCCATGTTAATTAGAATTTTTAGAATTTTATCATAGGTTCAATTAAAATTCGGTTCAGAACGATTAAATTAGAATAATTTAATATCCAATTGATTAGTTGATCAACAACCATTGACCAAGCCTATATAAGGCTCCCATATGTGCCTCCACTAAGTTCTTATCTTTAATTCAACACAACTTTGAGCTTAGGTACACATACCCAACGTGAGTGAGAGGAAGAGTGAGAAGAAGTGGTGTTCAAGCTTAATTTGGGAGAGGATTGAAGAAGAATCAAATGAATTGAACTCCTACTTGAAGAATTTGAGCTTTAGGTAAGAATTCAACTCATTTATGTCACCTTAAATTCTTTTTCTTGAAGAATCAAGGAGGATTAAGTTGTGCCAAACAAAAATTGAGCAAGGAAGGAAGAAAATTGAACAATTCATGCATGCATGCATATATCATAACTTTTTGAGTTTGAATTTCACTCAAGTTATACATGCATGTGCCATCTTGACTTGGTATTGAGAATTCATCTTGTTTTCTACCAATTTACCTCATTTGGTCATGTTTTAAAAGCTTGAACTTGTATCTTTACATGCATGGTATGTAATGACATGTTTTCCCAATTTCAAGTTTGGGTTTTGAGTAATTGGCGTACTTTTGGACCTTGATTTGGCAAAATGATCTTCAATTTATGAAATTCTACAAATTTCTAAATGTTTTCTGGAGTTTTGGCCCAAAAGGATGAGTTTCAAAATGTTTAATTCAAGTTTTGAACTTTGGAGTGCAATATGGCAATTCCAAATTCTGCCTCTCCACTCGAGCAACCAAACCTGCGCTTGAGTGACCAATCTATAATCTTACACTTCCGCTCGAGCGACCAAAAGTTAGCTTGAGTGTGAAATGCAAGCTCCTAAAAGTTTATGTGTTTTGCAGACCGCTCGAGCGACAAAAATTACGCTCGAGCGAGGACATGAGTCTCACGCTCGAGCGAACGTCGAGCGGAAAAATCAAGCAACCAGTACTTTTGCAGAGTTTACAGACCGCTTGAGCGACCACACACATTTTGCATGTCCGCTAGAGCGAAGGAAGTTGCGCTCAAGCGGAACCCTTGTTTTCAACAAGTTTTGTTAAGGGTTCCAAAGTGCATTTTGGCATTCACATTGCATCCTAGGCATTCCTAAGCCATGATTAAGACATAATAATGAGGATAAGAAGTAGAAACACACCAAGATAAGAAATGATTAAGTTAATGTTTTCGGGTGTGTAATTCAGTATATGTTCGTTCTGTAACTGTGTAAGTCATACGCCACAAGACGTTTGATTTGCTCATTTTGTCTGTTGCCTTAGAGCCATTTATTAATTGTGAGTAATAACTTAGTAATGTTATGTTCAACTTTACTTATTTTCTGTATAAGGAGTAAGATCTGTTCTATGAAATGTTATGTTTGTACTATGAATGATTGTTCAATTTTGATAAGCATTCGGGCCTCGAGTAAGTTATTTGTTCCCGGTCCGGAGGTTCCTCTATAGAACTGACAAGTTATTTGTACCCAGTCGGAGGTTCCTCTATGGAACTGACAAGTTATTTGCACCCAGCCGGAGATTCCTTTATGGAGTTGACAAGTTATCTGTACCCGGTCGGAGGTTCCTTTATGGGACTGACAAGTATGATCTTCAACACCCCGTATGTGATCCTTTAGCACTAGCGGATGTGAGATTAAGTATGTATTTTGATTTTTGTTATTGACTTGAAAAAAAGAATGTGAATGTAAATCTGTTTCTGACATAAATTCTAATTTCTGACTATGTTATGGACATCATCATTCATTAAAACCCTTTACTCTGTTATTATTCACTGGGATCTCGCTCACTATTTATTTATTATGTATGTAGGTGAGCAGGCGCGTGACCAGGCCTAAGTCGTTGCCTGGCGAGTTTTGGTGTCAACCAGCCATCGTGCTTCCTGTAGAGGTTTCTTTTTTAGATCTGATCAAGTTTTTCAGTCTTGGGAATGTTTTGTACCTTCTGATGTTTATGTTTTGTTTGAATATGTTTTGGAAAGTTCTGCATATGTGGCTTTGGTGACGTAAGACTAATGTATTTATGACGTCACACACATACACACACACATATATATAAGTTTGTTTTAAAGGCTTCTGTTTCACATACGTTAACACAGCTCTATAGACAATGTATATTTCTATATTTACTTCCACATCCCCTTATAATATGTCTTTCTGTTGAGAGACCTTTGGTAATCCAAGGATTACTGATTGGTTACGACGCTAAACCTATAGGGGCGGGTTTGGGTCGTGACACTGGTGAGCTGGTAGGCTACTGTACGGGGACGTGCAACCCTAATGGGGATGGATTGTAAGGTCCCGGTGTCCCATATTAGGAATAGAGGGGGAGTTCCTGGGCTATAAAAATAAAAACTTGGACCCTTATATAGTATCGAGGCCTTTTCCCGAGTGGTGAAATCCCTAATAGAACTCTCCAGTTAAGCATGCATAGGCTGGAGTAGTTCTAGGAGTGGCCCACTGAGAAGAACAAATCCGTGCAAGCGTGGCCTAAAGCGGACAATATCGATGACATGTGAAGGGTTAGAGCGTTACAGTATGTCTCTCAGTGAATCTTTCCAAGTTGCTACAATTGTAGAAAAATTACCGCCTGCTTGGAAAGATTTCAAGAACTACCTTAAGCATAAACGCAAAGCGATGGCATTGGAAGAACTTATTATCTGATTGAGGATTGAAGAAGATAACTGGAATGCTGAAAAGAGGAATGATAAAAATCCCATTGAGTCCAAGGCTAATGTAGTAAAACAAATGCCCAAACCACATAACAAGAAGATGAAGTTTGCTAGAGATGGTCCTAAACAAGGTGACAACAATGGCAATAAAAGGTTCAAAGGAAAGTGCTATAACTGTGGCAAGACTAGACATTGTGCCTCTGATTGCCGACATTCTAAGAAAGATCGCGGAAGTATAAGCAAAAAGACTACTAATCAATCCAATGCGACAGAACTAGATTACATCTCTAACGGAGTAAACGACATCAATCTTTCTGCTATAGTGTCTGAGGCTAATTTGATTGGAAATCGCAAGGAGTGGTGAGTTGACACTAGGGCAATATGTCATATTTTTGCAGATAAGAAGATGTTCTCTTCATATAGTAAGGCTGCCAATAGGGAACAACTTTTCATGGGAAATTCTTCTACTTCTGTTGTGGCTGGACAAGGAAAAGTGATATTGAAAATGACCTCGGGAAGGAACTTACTCTCAACAACGTTGTTACGACCTAAACCCGCCCTTGTAGGTTTAGCACCATAACCGGCCAGTAATCCGTGGATTACCAAAGGCCTCTGAACAGATTAGCAAATAATAAGGGGCTGCGAAAGTAATAATACAAAATAGATAAGGTCCAATGAGCTGTGATAACATACATGGGACAGAACATTTCAAAACTTACTTATATATACATAAACACGCTAGTCCAGATACACAATATTCACAAGGTATTTACAGAATGTACTTCCCAAGACTTGACTTTACAGAGCATACACAAAGACTAGCATGGTTACAAAAACAGCCATGGCTTTAGGCTTCGTTTGGAACCTCCTCGGGAGGCACAACAATTGGCTGACAAAAACAAAACAGAAGCTGTCAACTCTGGCCCTGGTCACATGCCGGCTCACCTACATACATAATATAAACTGTGAGCGAAGCCCAATGAATAATAATAGAGTAAAGGGTTTCAATGAATGAGTTCATACAGATTCAAAAATCATAATTCAGATTTGTATCAAATTCATCATTTGTCCAGATCATATACAGACAGAAATCATAAGTCATGATTAAATTTACGTGATACATCCATTAGCATAAACAGAAAAGAACAGAACGTATACACGTGAGGTTACAATGCACAATGGACTTACACCAACATGAGTGGACCTCAGCCACACTCACATTAGTAGCCATGAGATGAAAAATGAGACACTCGAAATGCGTGCACACATGCACGCAAATCGAGAACCAACCCAAGGCATAGCATGCAACACTAACAAGGCATGGCAAGGCATGAAACATGGTATGCAAACATGCAAATTTCAATGCTGAAATATGATGCAACACAGCCCCGAAACATGGAAACATGGCACCCGATGCATGGAATGAACCCGAAATACAAAACTAGGTATATGCATTGGCCTATAGCTATACAAAACATGCATTATTTGAACATGAAGTGTGAAGACAGAATTAAAACAGTCCAAAAAAAAGAATATTTACAATTTTAAGCAAGGCCAAACAATGAACACAAATAGGACTAAACTAGCATGCAAAGATGGCCCCGTAAAAGAGGTAATGAAGCAAGTAGCAGCTGCTGGACCTAAATGGCTAAGAGCCCTTCAACAAAGTTGAAGAAGGGCTCAAAATGAAGCACTTTACAGTTTTCAACAAGCCACGGATCTAAACAAAAACAGGCCTAAAACAATGTGCAAGAAATGGGCCAAAAGGGAGACAAAGAAGCAAGTGATGGTTGCTGGCCTCAAACATAGGAGGGTCCTTCAACAAAGTTGAAGAGGGGCCCAAAACATAGTATTTTACAGTTTATGATCAAACCCAAAACAGTGCACATAAAAGGCCTAAAATACTATGCAAAATAAGGCCTCAAAAGAGGTTTAAACACAAAGTGTAAAAGGGGAGCCTCAAACAGCAAAAGACCCTTGATCAAACATGAAGAGGGGGTCAAAATAAGGCTATTTACAGTTCGGACCAGAGCCTAAAAATTACAAGCAAAAGGGGCTAACAAAACATGCAAATAAGGCCAAAAGAGGGATAAAGAGGCAAGTAACAAAAGGAAGCCTCAAACAGTGAAGATCCCTTCAACAATCTTGAAGAAGGGCTCAAAATAAGCCACTTTACAGTTTGTAACCGAGCTCAAAACGGTTTAAAAATAGGCCTAAAATACTATGCAAGATAGAGGCATACAAGAGAGGTAAAGAAGTAAGTGTTAAAAGGAAGCCTCAAACAGGGAGAAGCCCTTAAACAAACATGAAAAGGAGCTCAAAATAATGGTATTTTTAGTTAGGGTCGGAGCCCAAAAATGGAAGCAAGTATAGCTTAGATTGTATGCAAAAATAGGGCCAAAAAGAGGAGAATGATGACTCACCCTTGTAAAGAAAGCTTTGACAACTCTTGGACCAAGTTTGGTGGCTCCTTAGCTCTGGAAAATAGCTCCAAGTGGCTGGAATGGATGGTGGTGGTATGGTGCTAGGTGGTGGTGTGGAAATGGTGTAGGGTTTGGAGAGGTTTTGGTGCTTGGAAGAGAAGGAGGGGGAGGATCAATGCAAGAGGCTTAGAGCAAAAATTTTGTAACCCCCAGATAGGAGCTGGAGCTGCTGTTATATAGGCAAAAGAGGGGAGAAAAAGGGAGGAAAAATGGGGGGGAAAGAATTCAAGTTTCCCCCCAAAAGTGCAGCCCCCCGGATACAAATTCTGGGGGAAAACAGAATACACTTCTATAATGTACCTGGAGAACAGAATACACTTCTATAATGTACCTGGAGAACAGAATACACTTCTACACTTCTACACTTCTATAGTGCAGCCCCCCGGCTCTCCCCATGGCCGGCTGGCCAAGGGTCAAAAGTCTCAATCATGATTAGTGGCCGGCCACCCCACAAAGAGGGCCTCCCATGTGTGCACAACACAACCATGTAGTCAAAAACTGGAGAAACTGAACCAGGAGAGAGAAAAGGCCACTTTTAGGAGGGGTTCAAAAGGGTCACATAGAATTACTGGCCGGCCATACGATATTGGTGGCCTCCCAGATGTGTACAACACAAATATGTGGTTTGGGGCAAGAAAAAGTGGCCTTAGGGTGGTCAACATTGGCTTTCAAGTTAGAAAAAACGGGCGACAGAGGGCGACGGAGGAATAAAACTGGTTGTCAGAACAATTGCTGGCCTCCCACCTTTCTACGACCTTCTTAACAATGAAACAGAGGTCCCTGCCAAAAATGAACCCAAACCGATGCAAAACGAAGGTTTGGGGGCCGAAACGCGCAACCCGAGGCCTCGAAAACTGACTGTTAGGCATCGGAAGTGGTGTTCGACCACGAAGTTGGTCTCTCGAGACACAGTGTCCCTCAAAAGGGAGCAAATAAGATGCATGCCAAAAATCGGAGCAAACGGAGGTGGTTAAGCGGTCCCGAACTGAGGCACACGGCCAACGGCTCCGAAAAATCGAAAACCGGACTCCAAACGGGCAAAATGGTCAACGACCACGAAACGCAGCCTACGGCCACTGAGAGATGACCTGCGAGACCTCTCTCTCCCTTCGGGAAGAGAAAACAGAGAAAACGGAGCCTGGTTCGCAAACCGAGGCAAGGCACGAAAGAGTCCGGAAGTCCGGGGGCAAGGCTCTCAGCCGAGACTCTGAAACTTCTGAATGAGCACAATATGCAACATCACCAAGCGCTCAATTGGTGACGTCTGAGTCTTAAGGTCAGTCAAAAATGGG
>NW_021025908.1:1170042-1189184 GCF_004153795.1 Camellia sinensis
ATCGGTTGAATTTTGGGGGGGATAATGTTTGCGATCGGGGGTGACACCCTGCCAGGCAGCTCGATTAATTCAGACGTGGAATGGCATGGCAACTGTTCTGAGCAATATGCAAATATAGTTTTTTGTGGCTTTTAACTTGGGTATTGGGTTCAGTCTTGTTGTGTTGTACAACAGTCAGTTCTTTTCTTACTGAGTCAGTGGGTCCTGTCTTGTTGTGAGCGAGTTCAGTCTTGTTTTGTTAGAGTCAGGTGATTCAAGGGTGTTCCTCGGCATCACTTGTTTTGTTTTGTGTTTGAACTTTTTGCTTTCTTTTGAGTCTGTTTTGTCTTGGAGCCAGTATGCCAATAGATTTTGAATGAACAGCAGTGATTTCACATTCTTGTGTTCGCAATCTCTGCCTTGTGCCGTTGTGCCAGAAGTTCTGATGAACCGACAAAGTGGCTTTTTCACCTGCTTTTCTGTGCTTTTGAAGATCATGGGCATTGACCTAAGTTTTTCAAAAATCTTTTGGAACATTGTGATGAAATAAGAGGAAGGAAATTTCCTCGGGAATTTGTAAACTTTTAATCAAATTGAGAGAAAGAGAAGGCATGCTAAGCCCTTAATAATTGAGATTATGCTTGTTTAGTGGTGAGTACTGGGAAGGGATCCTGCCTTGATCAGATTGGTTCTCACTGTCTTTCAGTGCGAGCGACTGGTCGCTTTCTCTTAAAAGATTTTCAAAAAAATGTTTTTGCGTGTCCTGCGAAGACTGTGTGGAATCGCTCTTGAGATTGTGGTTAGCTTAGGATCGCTTCTCAGCCTCGAGACTCAAACCCTGCTTTTAAAAACCTTGAAACCTTGAATTCAGAAGTTCAACGGTCACTCAATGTGAAGGCCTGAGTGGCAGAGTCTGAAGCAGCCATGTACTTAGCGGCAGGGAAAAAGTCAGATCAAGAAGATCAGATATCGTCAAAAAAGAAGCTTGCAAAGCTAGAATCAGAAGCACACTCGAACTAAGGGGCGAAAGATGCCAGATTGGTGCTTCGAAGAGCGAAGACAGATCGTTCCACAATCAACGAAGATCGACAAGAATGACAAAACCCCAGCGGGGGTTAAGAAGAAGAAATTGGTGAAGGACAACAAGTTCCTATCCACAACACTAGGGAAATTCAGCCCCCGTTGGATGGACTCCTACATCGTCAGCGACAGCAGCCCTCTCTTGGAATTCAGACGGATTCGAGATCTCAAAACCATTTGAACTGGACCAAGCTACACTTTACCCTTGAAGGCTCGCTGGGTCGAAATCCCGGAAGGGCGACCAGGCAAAAGTTAGAGCAAGAAAAAGAAAGAAAAGAATAAAAAGAAAAGAAAATTGAAGAACAAAAAAAAAAAAGAGAAAGAAAAAAAAATGAAAAGAATGAAAGAAACAAAGCTCAACAAGGTTGAAAACCGAAAGGACGGCATGGGCAAAAGTTTAGAGCACAAAGGAGAGGTTAATACCGAGTGACCTTAACACCCCGAATACGTAAGGCATTTGAATTCCCTCTTTGGGGATTACGTAGGCACTTCATTCTGAGTCCAGCGTAAACAATCCAAATCGAAACTGTGTCCATGTAATGGTTTTGATCAATCTTGCTTCTCTCTGTATCCGAGGGTTTGGTTTGATCGTACTCCTGAGGACTGATTACAATGCGCTGCGTGCATCATCAAGGGGGTAAACTTTCCTGTTGCCAATTCAGTAGCCTGCGGCGTCCATTTCAACCCAAGGGGCCAATTTCCGTTGCATGCAGTGTCATTCAGGCAAGGGGCAATTTTTCCTTTTCGGAATATGAGGTTGTGGCCATCTCAAGAGTAAGGTTCGTGCTCGTAGGGGGGTGAGCAGTGGCCGTTTGCAAATAGTTTTGGAATAATTTTTACTGGGTTGACTAATTCTCGAAAATTATTTCATTTTCCCAACTAGGACATTTTCTTTTGACAAAAAGGAAATTTTTTCAGTGCTTCATACCTGATTGCATGTTTCAAATGCAAAAATCGAACAAGTGTGTTTAATCTAACTCTATGTTGGTGCAAAATTGTTTTTGCAGAAGTAAAAACAAAAAATGGTCAAATAATGAAATTAGGGCACAGTTGAGTCAGGATTCTGTCTTTCCTTATCATGCACTTTGCGCAGAAAGGGCACTATAACTGCCAGAAAGGGCACTCTACTTGCCAGAAAGGGCAATAAACTGAAGCTAACAAAAAGGGCCTGAAGTCTCCCCATACTCCGAGCAACGAGGTATCCAAGCCAGTGCGAAGCACAAATAGAATGGACCAAGAATACTCCACTTCCTCATTCGGAGCTCGACTAAATGTCACGGAAGAAATAGCGCGAGCTGGTAATTCGTTGGGGCATGAACCACGACTTTCCCGCTTATCCATTAACACACCCAGGGGAAGGATTAAAAAATGAGAGATTGAAGAATAGAGAGATGTGGGTGAAGAGAAAGTGAGAAAAAATGGTTTTTCAGAAAAACGAGCTTGAGGGCCGAGTGATGTTGAGGAGACCGCAATGAGGAAAGGGCGGGAAGCAATACCGAGAGAAACTGGCTCTCACGATTTGAGGAGGTCTTGTCGTCTTATAATACGTCTGTGTGTCGTGTCTTTGTTTTGTTTTGTCTCGATTCTGCTTTTGAGTCGTTCGGCGTGTCTCGTTGTGTTTTGGGTCGTTTACTTTTGTTTTTCTGTGTTAAGTCATTTTTGGCTATGGTCAAGTGTAGGCTCAATACCCGATTGAAGAACCCTTTTCTCAATTTCAATTTCAAATTCACCTGTGGCTCAGGTGTTGTGCATTTCTCCCAGATTTGCGCAAAACAGGATTCGTTCTTTTTCGTAAAACCGTAGGGCTTCAACCCAGGTTATGTGAGAACAGTAAAACAGGACCTACTAAAGCCTATGTGGGTCACAGACTTGGCAAAGGCGCAAGAAAAGGAGGGAATTTGGAGCATCTGGTTTGTTTCAACTTTACAGGTTCCGTTTTGCATCCCTGTTTTTAAGATAGACTGTCTGTTCAGAATGGCTATGTTGCCGAAAATAACCAAATACTGTGTTATGGCTGGTGTTAGATGAGCTGTATGCGATACGAGCTGTGTGTTCAATTGAACAGAATACTGTGTTGACTGTTTCACTGTTTCAAGCAGAATGGGATCATGGGGTGCTCTCCTGATACCGTCCCCTTCAGAGTAGCGGTTTTACGCCACTCACCCATAAGTGCTTTCTAGAGTGCCGCTTGTCTATTCATTGCATTCCCTAACTCATGCTTTACATTGCTTGTAACATTATTGTATCACATTCGCACTTGTTGGGTTATTTGCATCTTGTGTTATCTTATATCCATTTGCGCGCGTGCTGTGTTAGAATCGTTGTCCTCCGGGACTTTCTCAAGTTTGCGTTGTGTGCGCACCTGGGCGGTTGTTTTGTTTTGGACTCCTTCACGATTTTCAGTGCGGTTTGAGTTCCCTTCTCACACGATTTCAGCGTTGTTGGATTTATCCAGGTTTTGGGTTGTGCGCCACACTGGGCGGCTTGGTTGTTTTGGGCTCCTCTCACGATTTCAAAAGCGTGGTTTTTTGAGTGTCCCTTCCTTACACGATTTCAGCTGTTTTGGAATTCATCTCAGGTTTTTTGGCCCGTTGTGTATGCACTGGGGTTGTTTGGACCTGCTCCTCACGATTTCAGCGTGGTTTTGAGTGTCAATTCCTTATGCGTTTTTCAGCGTGTTCGGAATTCATTCCAGGTTGGTTGTGTAATGCACTGCTGGGCGGTTGTTTTCGGACCTCTTCTCACGATTTCAAGCGTGGTTTGAGTGTCCCTTCTCAAGATTTAAGCGTGTTTGGATTTTATCTCGGTTGCCGTTGTGTGCGTCCCTGAGCGGTTTTTCGGACCTCTTCTTAATGATTTCAGCGTGGTTTGAGTGTCCTCTTCTTACCAGATTTCAGCGTGTTTAGAATTTATCCCAGGTTGCATTTGTAGACGCACTGGGCCGATTTTTGTTTGGGCCTCTTCTCACAGATTTTAGCGTGGTTTTGAAGTGTTCCCTTCTCAACGATTTTTGCGTGTTTGGATTTTATCTCTAGTTACGTTGTGTGCGCATGGCATGTTGTTTTCGGACTCTTCACGATTTCAAGCGGTGTTTAGAGTGTTCTTTTTCCCTCACACGATTTCAGGTGTTTGGGAATTTATCTTAGGGTGCGTGGAACGCGCTCCTAATTTGATTTTCTTTTTGTTCTTCCTCACTCACGGAGTCCCAGCGTGGTTGGCCGTGTGTTTCACCCTTTGCATCTATTGCACCACATTATTACATAATATTATTTTTTACTGTCTGGTCTAGGAAGACCTTAAATCCTCCGGTCTAAGGAGACCTCAAATCCTGCATCTTATATTAGCACTGTCTTGTTGCACTCCCCGGTCTAGGAGACGCTTTAATCCTCTAAAGGTGCAATTCTTTGGTTTGTCGTTGCTCGAACGACTTTCGATGGTCTGGTATACGCCACCTGCCTGTGTTAGTAGTGAAGTTCTAGGGAGACAACTGAGACGTGGGAAACTAGAGTTTTTAAAATGGCTGTCATGCCTAGACCAAAGGTTCGGATTCCGAGACTAAAGTCTGGTTTATACAGGGGTAATATCCTCGGCTTTGAATCTGTATGGCAGCCCCATAGATTGAGATAGCATGTGTATGCGCGCTTCAAATTCTGGATACTGAAGCCAACCTGTCTGTCACCCCGTGTTAGAAGAATAGGGAAAACTGTGACCATAAGTCAGGGAGAAAAGTAGTACTGCGGTTTAACCAAGGGAGAAGGAAAGAATCCCCAGCAGATGACGGTAGTCCCCATTGCCATTGCCGCCTGTAAAGGGTACCTTACTCTTAGCTATTACATTGCAATTTAGCACTACAGTTTACAGTGCAATTGCATGATCCATTTTCACAACGCTTCGCGTAGCGTTCTAAGTCCATTTTCAAACCGGCTTCGGTAGCCGATAAGTCCAATTTTTCAGCCAGTTTTCGCAGTAGCGTATAAGTCAAAATTATAAAATTTCCTGCATATCATTTTGCATCTTGCCCCCTGCTGCGGGCACATCTTTGTTATCTTGCCTGTTGTCTAAGTTCTTCGGCCTTGTCAAAATGGGTCGTTCTCTAGCTTTGACATTCACGTCCCGTTACGTTGTGAACTTTCGAGTTCTTGTCAAGAGGGGCAACAGGAGCACTCTAACCACGCTGAAATCGTGAGAGGAGCCCAAAAACAACCGCCCAGGTGCGTACATAACGCAACCTAGGATAAATTCCAAACACACTGAAATCGCGTAAGGAACAGGACACTCAAACCACGCTGAAATCGTGAGAGGAGGTCCAAACAATAATTGCCCAGGTGCGTACACAACACAACCTGAGATAAATTCCAAACGCGCTGAAATCGTGTGAGAAAAAGAACACTCTAACCACGCTGAAATTGTGAGGAGAGGCCTGAAAACAACTGCCCAGGTGCATACACAACGCAACCTAAGATAAATTCCAAACACGCTGAAATCGTGTGAGGGAAAAGAACACTCTAACCACGCTGAAATCGTGAGAAGAGGTCCGAAAACAAATGCTCAAGTGCGCACACAACGTAACTAGAGATAAAATCCAAACACGCTAAAATCGTGTGAGGAAGGGGACACTCAAACCACGCTAAAATCGTGAGAAGAGGCCCAAACAAAAATCGCCCAGTGCGTCTACAATGCAACCTGGGATAAATTCTAAACACGCTGAAATCGTGTAAGGAAGGGGACACTCAAACCACGCTGAAATCATGAGAAGAGGTCCGAAAAACCGCTCAAGGACGCACACAACGCAACCTGAGATAAAATCCAAACACGCTTAAATCGTGTGAGGAAGGGGACACTCAAACCACGCTGAAATCGTGAGAAGAGGTCCGAAAACAACCGCCCAGGTGCATACACAACGCAACCTGAGATGAATTCCGAACACGCTGAAAACGCATAAGGAATTGAACACTCAAACCACGCTGAAATCGTGAGAGGAGGTCCAAACAACCGCCCAGGTGCATACACAACGCAACCTGAGATGAATTCCAAACATGCTGAAATCGTGTAAGGAACGGGACACTCAAACCACGCTGAAATCGTGAGAGGAGGCCCAAACAACAACCGCCCAGGTGTGCGCACAACGCAACCTGAGATAAAATCCAAACACGCTGAAATCGTGTGAGGAAGGGGATACTCAAACCGCACTGAAATCGTGAGAGGAGGTCCAAACAACAACCGCCCAGGTGCGCACACAACGCAACTTGAGAAAGTCCCGGAGGACAACGATTCTAAACACAGCACGGCGCAAAGGGATATAAGATAACACAAGATGCAAATAAACGCAACAAGTGCGATGATACAATACATGTTACAAGCAATGTAAAGCATGATGTTTAGGGAATGCAATGAATAGACAAAGCGGCACTCTAGAAAGCACCTTATGGAGTGAGTGGCGGTAAACCGCTTTACTCTGAAGGGGAACGGTACTCAGGGAGAGCACTTCTGATCGCCATTCTGGCTTGAAACAGTGAAACAGTCAACACAGTATTCTGTTCAATTTGAACACACAGCTCGTATCGGCATACTGCTCATTCTGAACACGCAGCTCATAACACAGTATTTGGTTTATTCGGCACATAGCTCATTCTGAACAGACAGTCTGATCTGAAAAGACAGGATGCAAAACGGAACCTGTAGAAGTTGAAACAAACCAGATGCTCCAAATTTTCCCTCTTTTCTTTGGCCTTGCAGTCTGGGACCCACATAGCTTTAGATAGGTCCTGGTTTTACTGTTCTCACATAACCTGGGTTGAGCCCTACGGTTTTACGAAAGAACGAATCCTGTTTTGCGCAAATCTGGAGAATGGCACAACACTCTGAGCACAAGGTGATTTTTGAAATTGAAATGAGAAAAGGGTTCTCAATCGGGTATTGAGCCTACAACTGACCATAGCCAAAATGACTTAACACAGAAAAACAAAAGGTAAACGACCTAAACACAACGAGACACGCTCGAGACGACTCAAAGCAGGAATCGAGACAAACAAAACAAAAGACACGACACACAGACGTATTATAAAGACGACAGACCTCTCAAATCGTGAGGAGCCAGTTTCTTCGGGTATTGCTTCCCGCCCTTTCTCATTTGCGTCTCTCACATCACTCGGCCCTCAAGCTCTGTTTTTCTGAAAAAGCCATTTTCTCACTTTTTCTCTCACCGCACATCTCTCTATTCTTCAATCTCTCATTTTTTAATCCTTCCCCTGGGTGGTTAATGGATAAGCGGAAAGTCGTGGGTTCATGCCCAACATTACCAGCTCGCGGCTATTTCTTCCGGTGACATTTAGTCGATGCTCCGAATGAGGAAGTGGAGTATCTTGGTCCATTCTGATTTGTGCTTCGCACTTGGCTTGATACCTCGTTGCTCGGAGTATGGGAGAGCTTTCAGCCCTTTGTTGTTAGCTTCAGTTATGCCCTTTTCTGGCAAGTAGAGTGCCCTTTCTGGCAAGTATAGTGCCCTTTCTGGCAAGTGCATTGATAAAGAGGAAAAGACAGAATACCTGACTCAACTGTGCCCCTAATTCATTATTTTGACCATTTTTTGTTTTTGACGTTCTGCTAAAACAATTTTGACCAACATGAGAGTTAGATTAACACACTTGTTCGATTTTTGATTTGAAATCATGCAAGTCAGGTTATGAGCACTGAAAAATTTCCTTTTTTGGGTCCAAGAAATGGTCTAGTTTGGGAAAATGAAATAATTTTCGAGAAATTAGTCAACCCCAGTAAAAATTTTCAAAAACTATTTTTGCAAACGGCCACTGCTCAACGAGCACGGAACCTACTCTTGAGATGCACAACCTCATATCCGAAGGAAAATTGCCCCTTGCCTGAAGGACACTGCATGGCAACGGAAAGTTGCCCCTTGTTTGAATGACGCCGCAGCATACTGAATGGCAACAGAAAGTTACCCCCTGTTTGGATGATGCCGCAGCGCATTGTAATCAGTCCTCAGAGTGACGATCATAACCAAACCCTCGGATACAGAGAAGGCAAAGATGATCAAAACCATTACATGGACACAGTCGATTTGGATTGTTTTACGGCTGGACTTCAGAATGAAGTTGCCTACGTATCCCAAAGATGGGAATCAAGCCTTACGTAGTTCGGGGGTTAAGGTACACTCGGGTATTAACCTCTCCTTTTGTGCTCTAACTTTTGCCCATGCCGTCCTTTCGGGTTTTCAACCTTGTGAGCTTTGTTTTTCTTTTCATTTCTTTTCATTTTTTTTTTCTTTTTCTCTTTTTTTTTTTTGTTCTTTGCATTTTTCTTTTTCTTTTTTTATTCTTTTTCTTCTTTTTCTTGCTCTAACTTTTGCCTGGGTCGCCCTTCCGGATTTTCGACCCAGCGAGCCTCTCAAGGGTAAAAGTGTAGCTTGGTCCATGTCAAATGGTTTTGAGATCTCGAATCCGTCTGAATCCAAGAGAGTGGCTGCTGTTCGCTGACGATGTAGGAGTCCATCCAACGGGGGCTGAATTTGCCCCTAGTGTTGTGGATAGGAACTTGGTTGTCCTTCACCAATGTCTTCTTCTTTCCTCCCTTCTGGGGTTTGGCATTCTTGTCGATCTTCGTTGATTTGTGGAACGATCTGTCTTCGGCTCTTCGAGCACAATCTGGCATCTTTCGCCCCTAGTTCGAGTGGTGCTTCTGATCTAGCTTTGCAAGCTTCTTTTGACGATATCTGATCTTCTTGATCTGACTTCCCTGCCGCTAATACATGGGCTGCTTCGACTCTGGCCACTCAGGCCTCACATTGTAGTTGACCGTTGAACGTTCTGAATTCAAGTTCAAGGTTTTTGAAAGCAGAGGGGTTGAGTCTCGAGGCTGAGAGCGATCCTAAGCTACACAATCTCAAGAGCGATTCCACACAGGTCTTCGCAGGATCACGCAAAACATTTTTTTGAAATCTTTTAAGAAAGCGACCAGTCGCTCGCACTGAAGACAGTGTAGAACCAATCTGGATCAAGCTAGGATCCTTCCCAGTACTCACACTAACAAGCATAATCTCAATTATTAAGGGCTTAGCATGCCTCTCTTTCTCTCAATTTGATTAAAGTTTTACAAATCCCGAGGAATTCCTTCCTCTTTATTTTCATCACAATGTTCAAAAGATTTTGAAAAACTTAGGTCAATGCAATGATCTTCAAAGCACAGAAAAGCAGGTGAAAAGCACTGTCGTTTCATTCAGAACTTCTGGCACAACTGGCACAAGGCAGATGCGAACACAAGAATGTGAAAATCACTGCTGTTCATTCAAATCTATTGGCATTACTGGCTCCAAGACAGAAACAGACTCAAAAGAAAGCAAAAAGTCAAACACAAAACAAAACAGTGATGCCCGAGGTAACACCCTTGGAATCACCTGACTCTAACAAAACAGGACTGACTCGGTACAACAAGACAGACCCAACTGACTCAGTAAGAAAAGACTGACTTTGTACGACACAACAAGACTGACCCAATACCCAAGTTAGAAAGCACAAAAACTGGTATTTGCATATTGCTCAGAACAGTGCATGCCATTCCCACGTCTGGAGTTAATCGAGTGCTGCCTGCAGGTGGTTCATCCCCCGATCGCATAACATTATCCCCCCAAATTCACCGATCCAGTGCCGATAGACTTTGCTGAGCTTGGCGGGAGGATGGCCCCATTGTCAAATAGATCCTGTGCTTCATGGCGAAGACGGAAGCAGTCGTCGGTAGTATGGCTAGATTATTGATGGTACGCGCTGTACTGGGTAGCATCATGTGTAGCCGGAAGAGGGTTCGGGAGAGGCCGAGGCTCAAGGGGTTTGAGATGGCCTTGTCCAATAAGGATTTGGAGAGCTTTGGACAAAGGCATATAGAGGGCATGGAAGACCCTCCGACCTCGGGGTTGGTACTTCAAGGCTTGTGGATTTTTGCTGGGCGCACCAGCAAAAGGATTGGCAGGTGTTGGCCTGGTTTGCCGATCTCTTCCGAGTGGAGGATTAGAGATAATAGGATCGTCTCTGGTATGACAGCCCTTTTCCCGATGTTCCCTTTGATTCAGACTGCCCCCAACTTGAGTAGCAAAAGTGTCATCTACAGCTTTTGCAACAACTGCGAGGACTTGCTCTTTGTTCAGTCCCTCGGCTTTCAAAGCCTTAACAGCGAACAGGAGATGTTCATGGGGATCCATGTCCGCCCCTACCTTGTTCTTCCCACTCGCCTCCACTTTGCCAAGGGATTGGCCTTCCTCAAATGCAGCCCGTCCCACGATCGGGGAGCCTTTTGACATGAAGTTCCCGGTATGTGGTGTGGCCGATGATGGAGCCAATGTCCCGGAGGCCAGATCTGTCACGGTTCTTCGAAGATCTTCGATCATTCTCTTCAGCTCAGAAGTAGTGGGTTCACGGGTTTGAGATGATGGGGGTCCAGGTGCATCCATCATGCAAGTCCATGCTTTCTAGAATGAACACCTCAGGCTTGGGTAGATGGGCTGGGGTGATGTATATGCTGGGGTTGAAGGTGGATGGTAGTGTATGGATGAGGTTGAGGTGGGGAGGTGACGAGTCAGTACTATCTTGAGGTCCTTTGGGCGGAGCTAGGGTCTCTTCATCAATAAGATCCTGAATCTTATGACGGAGGCGGATGCAACGGTTCGTATCATGACCGTGTTGTTGATGACAGGCACAATATTTAGCTGGGTCATATCTTGGTGGAAGAGGATTTGGAAGGGGTTGGGGTTCTAGGAGTTCTAGGTGCCGTTCTTCTTGCAGCTTTTTCAAAGCTTGGGAGAGACTCATGTAAACAGGATGGAATTTTCGGGCTTGGGGCCGAGTTGAAGTGGTTGGTTTTTGGTCATTGAGGGAAGTGGTGATAGCATCTACTTCTAAGCATTTCGCAGCTGTGCTACCATCAGTAGTAGCATTGGAACTGCGAGCAACATTCCTCTTCGAAGGCTCATTATCTTCTGCAAAGATCCCTTGTCTGATGGCATCCTCGATTTGAACCCCCATTTCATGAAGGGCTGGAAAGGTAAACAGAGGTAGAACGACCATCTTTTGCAGCAACTTGCCATGCAGATTCCGAACAATCATCCTGATCTGATCTTTGTCGGAAGGCCTTGTAGTCATCATTGAGGCCTTTGCTCTCCATCTTGTCACGAACTCTGAGAAACCCTCCTTTGGCTCTTGTCGGGTGACTTCGAGATCACGAGTCGTGACCTCGATCTGTGTGTTGTAGGAGTATTGAGCAATAAAGGCCTTAGCCAATCCTTCCCAGTTCTGTTTCACAGAGTTCTCAAATTTTGCATACCAGATTGCGACTATCCCAGACAAGGTTCGGCCGAATTGCGACTATCCCATGCAGCATCTCAGCCCGATTTCACGATAACCCATATGAGCAGAGTTGAATGATTGTGCCTCCTACAGAATTTTACCCAAAATTCTGCCCGTAAACTGATACCCTCAGGTGAACTGAATCCCAAAGTACTGAACTGGTGCCCGCAAGCCTGATGCCCAAACTTGTAGACTGATACATGCAATCCCTGTAGAGACACACTCTGACAGCACATAACAGACAAGTGAGAGCCAAAACACCCTTATGTTGGGGTAGGGTTTCCCTGTCCTATTTTGTCAGGAGCTAAGGTTTCACTACGCACGCAGCGGTTTCAAACAACCTACGATCGGGTAAGCAACCTGTCCTAGTTTGGAATGGTCACTATGGATCCGAATATGCACTAGGTCGAATGGTCAAAAAGGGTGCCCCGGTAAAACCGGGGTTTGTGTTCCCATACTGGCAGAGCCCACAACCGGTCAGCCTTATGGTCATGCCTTCACAAGACAAGCCTCCGGCAAACCGTTCAGGAATAACAGATGGCAAACACGGTGTCCTAGGCACACCAATGCAAATGCAATGCAAAGAAAACACATAAGTGTTAATCAAACAAAGATATCATGGTCAGTCAAGTTCTCTAAATTCACGAAGCGCCAGAACTGTAAGACCTCGAACGCCGAGACGGTTCGTCTATTTAATTTGTGGTTCACTACATTCGGACTCTCAATGTACGGTCTAAATCTGAACCAAAGATCCAAATCCCGCAAATCGTTTGAGAAAACAAATTTTGAAAGAGTGCCAAACATAGGACTGTTTGCAATAAATCGCCACTAAAGTTTTATTTGGGAAAATTTAGGAAACACCTGACCTCGTTTGCGTAAGGCCACGGTCCGTCATCCCAAAGTGCCTCGTTCGGACTGGTTAAATTGGAGAAAGTCACTTCGTGAGCACCCCGCTGCCAATCAAATCGGCCCTCTACAACCATATATCTATTTTTAAACATTATGTGTTTTTATTCGTTATTAGCCTGATATGTATGCGCAAGCATACCAACGTATAGACTGGATCACCTGAATTGGAACAAACATTCATATTGGTTTGTTTGAAAAATGTTCATTGTGCTACCGCAAACTAGGCTAAAGACGTGGATTTGCCACCCTCAGGTGGCTTAGAAAACATGATTTTGCACTATAGTGGGCTTAAACTCACATCAATGATTTATCCATCCAAATAACCAAACCTCCCCCCTTCCTTTTTACCACAGGCATTCAGCAAGTCATATCAACATACAGCCCCAATCAGCCTCATGGTACAGCCCATCTATCATGGCAGTCACTCACACACATGATAAGCGTGCTAAGCATAATAACTCACGAGTACCTCCACAGCAAAACAAGCTACCTTAGAAATTCCATGCATGATCCTAAATACTGCCTATAAATGCCTAGCAAAATCAGATGCAACTATACAGGCTCGGCTATCTAAACATGTATATTGATGGCACAGCTAACAAATATTCAATTTGGAATGAAATAACAAATGCAGTCAGTATGAGCGCCGAGCCTGGTGCATGCAAACAGAGATGAATGCACATGCATCATACTGTATGCTAATTAAACATCTAATCACCATCATACTGTAAATAAAAGGGAAGACGTGGGTTGGAAGACATGCACACACACGCACATTATTTACATATACCCTCGAGCAGGGCCGAATAAATAATATAAGTCCAATGGAATAAACAGTCCAATATGAACAAAAACCCTAATTATTAACAATAATTAGAAACATAAATTGCATGCAAGCCAGGGACTGCTCAAATCTGCTCCGGATGATGAATGATCATGTCGGGTTGCCTAGCGGAGAATCCTCCATGCCCCGGTTTGCCTCTAGTTGTATTTCTTGGAATGCGTGCCAAGCTCGGAGGCTGTCGATTTTCTGATTGCTACAACAGAGAGCAAACAAAGGGGTATGGCCAAAGTATTTTAATATGTATGCATGATCTAATCTTCAGGAGTGTAATCCTCGTGCCACCAATCACGCATCTCGATGCATGATGGCCGAGGAGTCGAATTGCACGACTCAATATGAAATGAATGCACATATAAACACAACAAAACCTAAACTCCATCATGGATAATCCGGAGTGTCGGTGACTGGGAATTGAGACACGTTCCGTCACTCGAAGTACGAAACGTCCCTCGTTTCCCGTGCTCGGGCTAACTCCTATCCCAAGCACAATGCAATATGCATGACATGCATGAATGTAACTAATATACAACCTAGCATGCACAATGCTATGAGATGGCATACACAATGCACGATGTAACAAGACATACGCAATACTCTAACATACAACCTAGCATACGTAATGCTAAAAAATGAAATGGCATACTCAATGCACAATGGACTTACACCAACATGAGTGGACCTCAGCCACACTCACATTAGTAGCCATGAGATGAAAAATGAGACACTCGAAATGTGTGCACACATACACGCAAACCGAGGATCGAACCCAAGGCATAGCATGCAACACTAACAAGGCATGGCAAGCCATGAAACATGGTATGCAAACATGCAAATTTTAGTGTTGAAATATGATGCAAAACAGCCCCAAAACATGGAAACATGGCACCCGATGCATGGAATGAACCCGAAATACAAAACTAGGCATATGCATTGGCCTATAGCTATACAAAACATGCATTATTTGAACATGAAGTGTGAAAACAGAATCAAGACAGTCCCAAAACAAGAATATTTACAGTTTTAAGTAAGGCCAAACAATGAACACAAATAGGACTAAACTAGTATGCAAAGATGGCCCCGTAAGAGAGGTAATGAAGCAAGTAGTAGCTGCTGGCCCTAAATGGCCAAGATCCCTTCAACAAAGTTGAATAGGGGCTCAAAATGAATCACTTTGCAGTTTTCAACAAGCCATGGATCTAAACACAAAAAGGCCTAAAACAATGTGCAATAAATGGGCCAAAAGGGAGACAGAGAAGCAAGTGATGGTTGCTGGCCTCAAACATAAGAGGTCCCTTCAACAAAGTTGAAGAGGGGCCCAAAACATGGTATTTTATAGTTTATGATCAAACCAAAAACAGTGCACATGCAAGCCTAAAATACTATGCAAAATAAGGCCTAAAAAGAGGTTTAAACACAAAGTGTAAAAGGGGAGCCTCAAACAGAAAAATACCCTTGATCAAACATGAAGAGAGGGTCAAAATAAGGCTATTTACAGTTCGGACCAGAGCCTAAAAATACAAGAAAAAGGGGCTAACAAAACATGCAAAAATGAGGCCAAAAGAGGGATAAAGAGGCAAGTAACAAAAGGAAGCCTCAAACAGTGAAGAGCCCTTCAACAATGTTGAAGAATGGCTCAAAATAAGCCACTTTAAAGTTTGCAACCGAGCTCAAAACAGTTTACAAATAGGCCTAAAATACTATGCAAGATAGAGGCATACAAGAGAGGTAAAGAAGCAAGTGTTAAAAGGAAGCCTCAAACAGGGAGAAGCCTTTAAACAAACATGAAAATGAGTTCAAAATAATGGTATTTTCAGTTAGGGTCGGAGCCCAAAAATGAAAGCAAGTATAGCTTAGATTGTATGCAAAAATAGGGCCAAAAAGAGGAGAATGAACTCACCCTTGTAGACAAAGCTTTGACAACTCTTGGACCAAGTTTGGTGACTCCTTAGCTCTGGAAAACAGCTCCAAGTGGCTGGAATGGATGGTGGTGGTATGGTGCTAAGTGGTGGTGTGAAAATGGTGTAGGGTTTGGAGAGGTTTTGGTGCTTGGAAGAGAAGGAGAGGGAGGATCAATGCAAGAGGCTTAGAGCAAAAATTTTGTAACCCCCAGATAGGAGCTAGAGCTGCTGTTATATTGGCAAAAGAGAGGAGAAAAATGGAGGAAAAATGGGAGGGGAAAGAATTCAAGTTTTCCCCCAAAAGTGTAGCCCCCTGGATCCAAATTCTGGGGAGAAACAAAATACACTTCTGTAATGTACCTGGAGAGAGGATCATGGCCGGCTGCTTTTCTAGGGTTTAGGTGGCCGGCCGGCTCTCCCCATGGCCGACCGGCCAAGGGTCAAAAGGCTCAATCATGATTAGTGGCCGGCCACCCCAGAAAGAGGGCATCCCATGTGTGCACAACACAACCATGTAGTCAAAAACTGGATAAACTAAACCAGGAGAGAGAAAATGCCACTTTTATGAGGGGTTCAAAAGGGTCACACAGAATTACTGGCCAGCCATACGATATTGGTGGCCTCCCAGATGTGTACAACACAAATATGTGGTTTGGGACAAGAAAAAGTGGCCTTAGGGTGGTCAACATTGGCTTTCAAGTGAGAAAAAACGAGCGACAGAGGGCGACGGAGGAATAAAACTGGTTGTCAGAACAATTGCTGGTCTCCCACCTTTCTACGACCTTCTTAATAATGAAACAGAGGTCCCTGCCAAAAATGAACCTAAACCAATGCAAAACGAAGGTTCGGGGCCCGAAACGCGCAGCCCGAGGCCCCGAAAACTGACTGTTAGGCACCGAAAGTGGTGTTCGACCACAAAGTTGGTCTCCCGAGCCAGTGTCCCTCAGAAGGGAGCAAATAAGATGCATGCCAAAAACCGGAGCAAATAGAGGTGGTTAAGCGGTCCCGAACCGAGGCACACGGCCAACGGCTCCGAAAAATCAGAAATCGGACTCCAAATGGGCAAAATGGCCTACGACCACGAAACGTAGCCTACGGCCACTGAGAGATGATCTACGAGACCTCTCCCTCCTTCTAGGAAGAGAAAAAAGAGAAAACAGAGCCTGGTTCGCAAACCAAGGCAAAGCATGAAAGAGTCCGGAAGTCCGGAGGCAAGGCTCGCAGCCGAGACTCTGAAACTTCTGAACGAGCACAATATGCACCATCACCGAGCGCTCAATCGGTGACGTCTGAATCTTAAGGTCGGTCAAAAATAGGGTGTCTACAGATTGGAAGGCATTATTTGAGTTCATGGGACTCACTATGGATTCAATTTCGATGATCTAAACCGTTCAATGTGCAAGGTTCGTCGAGTATATCATCCATGCAAAAAATCACATTAATGAGATGTCAATAGCCACTTGATCAAAATACATTTTTGTTATCAATTTATTTTTAAAATTATATTTATCATTGACAAAAATATGATTAGAGTAAGTACCTATTGATATCTAATCAACATTATTTTTTTGAAGGGATAAATTACTCAATGAATTCTATACATTAAACGGTTTAGATCATCAAAATTAGATCTACGTTGGACTCCATAGACCCAATAATATTCTTCAATCGGATTTCAGACTAGCGACCAGCTTGATCCATTTTTTTAATACCATAGCAATTTCAGTCATCACACAAATTTAATAATATTATCATTAATTAAACATTCTTTATCTACATATTTTAGTGTAAGAAAATGCAGATACAATTGAAAATATTCTATTGGTCGCCTTAATTTATAAAAAGAAAAAAAATATTGTATATTTATATGGAGAGTAAATTGGTGATAAATCTAATCTAAAAAGAATATAAGATATTAGGCCTAGTAAATATTTTTTATTAATGAGAGGTCCATCCTTTAATAAAATAGTTTGGTGAAAAGTATTTTTGTTGTTTTAAGATGACAATTTATTTCCAATTTTACTCCTTAATTTATGACCTTTTTTTTTTAATTTATTGACTTTTCATTAGCTATCTATTCAAACTTTTTATCTATCTGTTCAAATTTGTTGTCTATATGTTCAAATATCTGTCCAGATTTTATTATTTGTATAATTTTATTTCCATTTGTTTCTATCAACTGAAATAGCAAGCCAAATAAACAATTTTATCTGTTGAAATCACAATCTTATTTTAACATTTTTATCTGTCTATGTACCTATATGTAAATTAGAGAATTATCTGTGCAATTGCTAGAGAGATTTATCTGTTGCAATACCAAACCAAACCTTATCTATTAAATTTTTTTCTTTCTATCTGTTCAAATCTCTCTCTCTCCTCCTCATATGTTCAACACAAGAACCAAAAAAAAATATTTAATCTGTGGCAATATGTTTCTTCATCATTATCAACAGATCAAAATTTACATTTAAAAGAAATAAAAAAAATAAAAAAATTCAGATCAGAGAGAGAGAGAGAGATCTTACTCTCACCGGCGTCTCCTAGGTTTCCAACAACTACTGATCTAAACCAGAAATTCTTAAATTTATATGAAACTATAACCAAAATTTATATGAAACAACAAGCAAAATCAAATCAATTTTAAACTACAGATCTGAATCCAGAATGGTAGACTCCGAGGCCAAGCCAGTAAGCGTAGCCATTAATGGATGTTAGATCGTAAACATTAAGGTGGACTGGTACCGATCCACAGAGAGAGAGAGTGAGAGAGAGAAGTCAGCAGTGGTGTTGGATTATCAGCATCGCCGTAGTCCGACGAGGAAGCCAAGACAGAAGCCGCGTGTTCCACGCGCTGAGTCCGACTCAGAGTGGACTCACCATCACCGTCTTGCTCTGAAGCTTGAGTAGCAGCTTCAACTTCTTCTCTTTCCCACGCTGGTCTTCCTCTTCTTCGTCCTTGTTCTCGTCGTCATAATCGCTGTAGTGATCGTCCATGTCCAAATCTTCGCGACGATGGCGCTTCCAGATATGACGGTGAACCAGGTGTGGCCGAATGACAGTGATTTTGGGACGGTGGTGGTGGAGACAGTACCAACCGAGACAGTAGCAGCCGAAAGAAATCAACAATTAAACAAGAAATCAACGATTATACACACACACACACACACACACACACACACACCTATATATATATAGAGAGAGAGAGAGAGAGGTGGATATGCTTGAACAGAACGATGAAACAGATAAATTTGAGACAACATTTACATATTAATTAATACAGCATGCAAATATATGTATATGTATGTGTTGCATACAAGCTAGACAGAGAGAGAGAAGAGAATACAATGGAATTGTTATTTGGAACCCTAGCACACTGAGATCTAGAAAACAACCTCACCGAACAGATCAAAGTAAGCGCCGGAGTGAGAAATGTTCTCCGGCCAGGGTGATTGCCAGCTGAAAACTAGGGTTCCTTCCACAGCCATGCCAAAGCTCGGAGCTTGAGACTTGAACTCGCCGGGCGATTGAACCCAAGAAGAGAGAGAGAGAGAAAAAAAAAAAGAGGTGTGGTTTTGTGTTCCACCGTGAAGTTCAGCTGCGAATAATGTTGGATACCAAATTATCGTGAAGTTCTGCGGCAGGTAATGTTAAGAGTTTAAAATTTCTATTAAATAAATGATCATATATAGCCTCCGTTTGGGAAGTAGGTTGGCTTTTTAATTTTTTGACTTTTTTGATTATTTTAGCCTGCGCTAAAAAGCTTGGTTTGGGAAGGATTTTTTGATTTTTTTGACTTTTTTTGTGAGAGAAGGGTATAATGATTATGGGTTGGATGTGATGTTTTGTTTTTTGTGACTAAAATAGCCTATTTTGTTTTTTATGACTAAAATAGCCTATTTTATCTTTTGTGACTAAAATAGCCAAAAAAGTCCCAAACTCTTCTTGCCAAACGAACCCATAATGTTAAGAGTATTAAAATTTCTATTAAATAAATGATCATATATAATGTAACTTCGTAATTTTGTGAATTTTACATTTATATAAGGTATTTAATTATATATTTAATAAAAAATTTAACATATATAT
>NW_021025909.1:0-10675 GCF_004153795.1 Camellia sinensis
TTACCGTATGCCTCCACATACCCATTACGTCGACTTAAACAAAAGAGGAATGTGTTTCAGAAGATGGGCGTTTAAAGAAGGGTTGCAAGAACCTCGGCAAAGACCTGGGAAAGGACTGACAAGGCTTGTTTCAGTTTTCCCTGGAAAATTGAAGATTCTACACACAACTCCCAAGCCAAAGAACTATAAAGATCAAAATCGAAGGCACAGATCTGGAACAGATACGAAAAAAAAAGAAAAAAAAAAGAACAAGAAAACGATGACGCTTCAGAATCAAAGAACAGAGGTATGGTTCTCAGAAACGAAGGAAATACAGAAGTGAAAAAATCAAGAACAGTGGCAAGAAAAGTGGTGAAATAGTGCAAGTGTTCAAGATGTAGCCACGATTCAAGATACAAACAAATCCAAGGCTTTGAACAAAAGCAATAATGACAACAGGCAGACGGAAACACATAAAGAGAACTAAGAGTGAAAGGAACAGAATCTTACCAGAACAAATGAAGCCGGGACAATATTCGCCGAGATCAGATATCGGTTGTGACAGCAAAGAAAGCTTCACAAGAATGGAAGATTAAAGACAGTTTCAGAAGAGAGATTGAAGCAATGGCAGATTCGAAGAAAAAAGAGCTTTCGGAGAGAGAAAGAGCAAGAAATCAGAATGAAAAAGTGAAGAAAGAAAGAGGCAAAGAAAAGTTTTGTCAAAAACTTGAAACGGCGGCAAAAATAAGGCATTTATTACGCCTGGAGCACCGAATACGTCAGACGGCGCAAACGGATGAAAAGACAGCCTTAAGGCGCGTCGCAGGAACGGGCCAATAAAAATAAAGCATTTGAAGGGAATGGTTAGAAGTGCATGACAGCTCATGCGCGTGGGAGAGTACGTTCGAAACCATGTTCTCCGAAGAGAACACATCGGCTGGAAGTGGATTATCTCGGCTAAACAGTTTTTGAGCCATTACTCAGAAAAGAAATGTCGAAATATCGATATAGGTTCCATCACCTCAGAATACCGAGGTAATAGAACCTAGGGGGCAGTTGTGGGGATATATTTTCTGAATACCAACACGTGGCATGGTGACGCCGACGTGTCAGCCGAGGTGCCACGTGTCGTGGTAGTTAGGCCGAGATGATCTCGGAGTTGCCGAGGTTATCTCCGAAGATATCGGAATCCGAGATAAGCGGATAAGGGACAAGAGTCCTAAGACGAAGAGGGGACTTAACCAAGATAAGAGATTCCAGCTCGACTGAGTCTGATCAATAAATGCTGAGGTTGGGTTGGGAGAAGTCAATAAATGCTGAGGTTGGGTTGGGAGAAGTCAATAAATGCTGAGGTTGGGTTGGGAGAAGTCAATAAATGCTGAGGTTGGGTTGGGAGAAGTCAATAAATGCTGAGGTTGGGTTGGGAGAAGTCAATAAATGCTGAGGTTGGGTTGGGAGAAGTCAATAAATGCTGAGGTTGGGTTGGGAGAAGTCAATAAATGCTGAGGTTGGGTTGGGAGAAGTCAATAAATGCTGAGGTTGGGTTGGGAGAAGTCAATAAATACTGAGATTTTATTTTTTTTTTTCCATTTGTTTTTAATTATTATTATTTAGGTAAGTTATGATGTGAGTTAGATATGTGATAGACATGTGAGTTTTATTGATTTAAAGTTTATTTAGATAAACTTTAAAGATTTTTTTTTTTTAGTTTTATAGTTTTTTTTTTTTTTTTGTTATGTTATAATATAATATATAAAATATAGGTAGATATCTACAACTTTAATAAAAAAAATTATCTGATTTTTTGGGGAAGAGAAAAAGAATGTAAGTTTTAATATTTTTTTTTGAAAATTTGTGAGAGAGATTAGGAGGGAGAAATTGTGAAATATTTTTGTTATTAAATAAATAGATTAGTCAATAGTTTTTTTTAATCTATTTTGTAAATTAAAATCAATAATTTTGGAAAATTGATTAATTTTTTCTATTAAGTGACTTAAAATTTTGATAGATACACATAAAAAAAAATACATAATTATATTATTAAATTATATTTCAAGTTTAGATGTTATATCGTTTTGAGATTTATAACTAATTTCTTATCTTTTTTTATTTTTTTTTTATTTTTGTGTGTAACCGTAGTGTATAGGAGAAATTGAAAATGGTGTTACAATAATTATGAGAGAAGTCAAAAGGGATTGTAGGTTGAGAGATGTCAATAAATGCTGAGGTTGGGTTGGGAGAAGTAAATAAATGCTGAGGTTTTTTTTTTTAAATCAAAAAATTAGAAAATTAGAATTAGGAGATTGGAGCTCCCACAGGCCTTGGAGTTAAAAATCTCCTTTTGCTTAATATATAGTATAGATTATAGATATAGATAGTTGTGTTGGACTTTTCAAGAAATTTTTTTTATACTTGTTCTTAATGCATTAAAGTGTTATTATGAGGGATAATAATCATATGTGCTGGGACTTTTTAAGGAATTTATATGTGTTGGATTTCAAAGAATTTTTTTATACTTGTTCTTAATGAATTAAAGTGTTATTATGAGGGTAAGACTTGGGAATTGGAAGAAGTTAATAAATGCTAAGATTTTTTTTTTAAATCAAAAAATCAAGAAATTTAGATTGCGTGATTGGAGTTCTCACAAGGCTTTGGGTTAAAAATCTCATTTTGCTTAATATATAATACTAGTATATCACCCGTGCTATGCACGGATTGTGTTTACAATTATCTATATATGTGAATTGTGATTTTTAAATGTTTTTTTAAATGTCTTCTTTTTTTTTTCCTTTTTTATATTATATTAAAGTTTAATATTTTCGATAATAATCGTATGTGTTGGACTTTTCAAGGAATTAAATGTCTTTCTTTTTTATTATTATATTATATTAAAGTTATAATATTTTGATAATTAATCAATGTGTTGGACTTTTCAAAGAAATTTTTTTATACTTGTTCTTAATGCATTAAAAATGTTGTTATGATGGATAAATAATCATACTAGCAATATTCACCCGTGCTATGCACGAATTGGTAAATTTTACAATTATCGTATATGTTGAATTGTGATTTTATAAACCTATATAATATAATACATATGTATTTTTAGATGTCTTCTTTTTTTCATTTTTTATATTATATTACAGTTTAATATTTGATAATAATCATATGTGTTGGACTTTTCAAGAAATAAATGTTTTTATTAGCATTATATTATATTAGAAGCTTAAATATTCTTGGATATAGATATTATGATGTTGAGGACTTTTCTATGTATATATCTTTTTTTTGTTATGCCTTGTTCTTCAAATGCATTAAAGTGCCATTATAAGGGATAATTATCATATGTGCTTGGGACTTTCAAGAAATTCATATGTGTTGGATTTTCCAAATATATTTTTTTATCCTTTCTTAAGGCAATTAAAAATGTTATTATGCAGGGTAGACTTGGGAGTTGGGAGAAAGTTAGATAACTGCTAAGATTTTTTTTAAAATAAAAAAAATAGGAAATTTAAATTGGGAGATTGGAGCTCCCACAAGGGTCCTTGGGTTTAAAACCCCATTTTGCTTAATATATAGTATTAAATATTTGATAATAATTCACCATGTGGTTTTGGACCTTTTTCCAAGTAATTTTTTTAGGCTTGTTTTTAATGCATTAAAATGTTTATTTATGAGGGATAATAATCATAACTAGCATATCACCCCGTGCTTTGTACGAATTGTATTTACAATTATTTATATATTGAATTGTGATTTATTAATATATATAAGATATACTGATATTGATATATATAGATATTAGGGGCAAATGTCTCTCTGTCCTATTACTTCATATTAAAGTTTTAATGATTCTTGAACTCACACCACACCGGTGGGTATGGTCCGTGGACATAGCTGTCCGCTTTAAGCCTCCTTCGGTGCGTGTTGTGACTTTCAGAGAGTGTGGGGTGGTAGAAGTTGTTCGTCTGTGTCTGTGGTCTTTTTATTATATTATATTTAGATCTAATATATTGAGTAATGTAATCTACATCGCACTAGTGTCGGACCTTTTCACCAAAGTTTTTTTTATGCTTGTCATCTTCCAATTGGCAAATTAAAGTGCCTCATATGAGTAGGAATAAACACACATACACTGGTGGGATCTTTTCTATATGTATTTGACATATTATGTTGGTTTGTCTAAGACTCTTCCTGTTTTTCTACTCACGCTCTTAGTGATGCATTTTGTAGAATTGTTATTATGACGGTAAGACTGTGTGGGAGTTGGGAGGAATCGTTAGACTCCATACACTCTGCGTACCAGATTTTTCTTTGTTGAACATCGGAAAAAAATCAAGGAAATTTAGATTGGAATGATTGACGATCCCAACAAAAGGCTTGGGGTTAAGTACAACCGCCTTTTTCCTCTCACTCACCACGTCTAGTATAGTAAGATAGATAGATAGATTCGATATAGGTTTATATGTTTTATTTTTGGGGTGTGTTTTCTATGGTAGTATCTTTTTCTTTAATCAAGTGTTAGATGAGTGTTGTGGGTATCCTGTTTTTTTAGAAATTGTAATTTATCTTGTGATTTCCGATTTTGTTTTAATTCATTATAATTTTACGGTGAAGTTTGTATGATGTGAGTTAGAGTATGTGGCATACGCCACCACATGAGTTTTATTGATTTAAAGTTATTAATAAACTTTAAGATGTATGTATCTATGTTTTTTTTGTTATGTTTATAGGGTATCAATAATATATAAAATATAGGTAGATATCTACAACTTTAACAAAAAAATGTTATCTGATTTTTTGAGAAGAGAAATGAATGCAAGTTTTAATATATTTTTTTGAAAAAATTTGAAGAGAGATTAGTCTGGAGAGAATTATGAAATATTTTTGTTATTCAAATAACATAAATCAGCTCAATAGGTGTTTTTAATTTATTTGTAAATTAAAAAAAATCAACCTTAATTTGAAAAATTGTATTAATTTGTCCCTCATTATATGTGATTTAAATAACGTGCTCGGTTGCTGATAGATTTACATAAAGAGCAAAGGTAGCGAGTAAGTTATATTATAAATCATAATTCAAATTTAGCATGTTATATCTTTTTGAGAATCTTATAGTCTAAATTCTTATCTTTTTTTTTTTTTTTAATTTTTGTTGTGTAACCATCGTGTATGGAAGAAATTGAAAAGGGTGTTGCAATAATTAATGAGAGAGTCAAAAAGGATTGTTGGGTTCGGAGAAGTCAATAATGCTGAACGGTGGGTTAGAAGACGTTCAATAAAATGCCGAGGTTTTTTTTTTTTAAATCAGAAAAATTAGAAATTAGATTAAGGGAGGATTGGAGGCGCCACACAACCTGGGGTTAAAACACCGCCCTTTTGCTTAATATATTAGTAATAGATTGATTGGTGTAATTGTGACTTTTTAAATTGTATTTCTTTTTTTCCTTTGTTAATCATTAGTATTAAAGTTTAATATATTGATAATAACGTATGTGTTGGCTTTTAAGGAATTCAAATGTCCTTTTTTCATTATTATATTATATTAAATTTTAATATTTTGATAATAATCATACTGTGTGGACCTTTTCAAAATTTTTTTTAGCTTGTTCCTTACTGGCATTAAAATGTCGTATTATGAGAGAGATAATCAGATTAAGCTTATCAAGCCCGTGCTAGCACGAATTCGTATCTTACAATTGTATATGGTGAATTGTGATTTAAATATATATATATACAATATATTTTAGATGTCTTTTTTTTGCCTTTTTATTATATTAAGTTTAATATTAATAATAGTCATATGTGTTGGATTTTTAAAGGAAATTCCAATGTCTTTTTTTATTATATTATATTATATTATATAAACTTAATATTTTCTGATAATAAATTAATTGTGTTGGACTTTTCAAGAAATTTTTTTTTATGCTTGTTCTTCATGCATTAAAGTGCTATTAATGAGAGATAATAATATAATGTGCTGGGACATTTCAAAGAACCTCATGTGTTTGGATTTCAAAGAATTTTTTTTTATCCTGTTTTTAATGCCATTAAAATGGTTATTTATGAGGGTAAGAACTTGGGAGTGGGAAGAAGTTAATCAAAATGCTAAGTATTTTTTTTTTTAAATCAAAAAATCAGGAAATTTAGATTGGTGCAGATTGGAAGCTCCCACAAGGCCTTGGGGTTAAAAAACCCCATTTTGGGCTTAATATATAATATAAATATTTTGATATAATCATCTATTGTTTCTAGAACTTTTTCAGAATTTTTTTTTATACTTGTTCTTAATGCAAATTAAAATGTTATTATGCAGGGATAGATATTCATACTAGCCATATCACCCGTGCTAAGTGCACTAATTGTATTACAATTATCTATATATGTTGAATTGTGATTTTTTAAATATACTATATATAAGTATATAGTATATATAGATGTCCTCTTTTTTTTTTTTCCTTTTTTTATATTATATTAAAAGTTTAATATCTTTGATAATAATCAGCATTGTGTTGGACTTTTCAAGGAAATTAATGTCTATTTTTATTATTATAAGTTTTTTAAGAACTTAAATTTTGATATAATTATAATGTGTTTGGATTTTTCAAGAAATTTTTTTTATGCATGTTCTTAATGCATTACAAGTGCTATTTAAGAGGGATAACAGATCATATATATAATGATATCCTTAGATGTCTTCTTTTTTTCGCTTTTGTAATAATTATATTAAAGTTGAAATATTTTGATAATACATCCACACGTGTTGGACTGTTTCAAGGAGATTAAATGTCTTTTTTTTGTTATAATTACTAGTTGAAAGCTTAATATTTTGATCATAATTATATGGTGTTTCCCCGAGACCTTTTCAAGAACAATTTTTTTATGCTTGTTCTTATTCATTAAAGTGCTATTATGGAGGATAATAATCATTATCTGTGCTTCAGGACTTGCTCAAAGGAATTCAATGATGTGTTGGATTTCAAAAGAATTTTTCTTTATCCAGTCTTAACTGCATTAAATAGTTATATGGGGTGTACGACTGTGGGAGTTGGAAGAAGTTTAACATATATGTGCCAAGATTTTATTTTTAAATCAACTGTGGCGAGCTCCAATATTCAATCTTAAATTTTATAAATTTTTTGATTTAAAAAAAAAATCAGCATTTAATTTGATTAGTTGGTAAAAATTTACCTGATTAGCATTTCAAATCCCCCTCATACAAATAATTATAGATACAGCCGTTGCGTAGTTACTGCAGTGCCTTTTAATTTTTTTCCTGACACCTATGGTTAGTGATTAAGATTGTTAAAATTATTTTTTTGAAAAAAATCTAAAAAAAGCATAATTATATATTAAAAAAAACTTAAAACAAATATAATTTATAATTTATCTCGTGCTGCACGGGTGATAACGGTAGTATTATATAAGAAAATGAGGTTTCTAACTCACAGAGTCTTAATGGGAGCGTCAATATTCCAATTTTAATTTTCTTTACTTTTGAAGGTTTAAAAAAAAAATCAGCATTTATGAGCTTTTTCCCAATCACAAGCTTTTTGAACTTCTCTCATTAGTTACTGCACCCTTTTCAAACTTCTCTCATACACTATGGTTAAGAATGGGATTGATTAAATTATTTTTATAAAAAATCTAAAAAATAAATTAATCCATATTAAAGGAAAGTTAATAATTCATTTAAAAATTTAAATTTAAAGGAAAAGTTATTATTTCAATTTACAAATTTAGAATTGAAAAAGAAAGTTAGTTAATCTATTTAAATTGTGAAAGAACTTTTTATGCCTTGATTTTGACATTTCAAAAAGCAAAGTCAATAATAATTTAATTTTAATTTAGAATTTGAGAAGGAAACATAACTAACAATATAATTTGAATTTGAATTTTTACTACTAAAAAGATAGGAATTATCTACAATTCTTTCATAGATTTTTTCTTAATGTCTTAATAATTTTATATGTATACGATATTCCCAAGTCTATATATCTATATTAATAGCAAACAGGCATTCCATTTAAAAAAAAAATCATCATTAAACCTCAAAGATAGTTGATGTAGATAAATTTTAAAACAAAATGTGTAGGTCATAGAGTTTTAAGTAAAAATTATATTTAGAATTTGTTCAAATTGTATTTCTTAACTATTTATAAATATTTTTGTTGATCGACAGAAAAAGCACCATAACATTAAGATTTAATTTTTTTTTTATATAGCTTATTATATTGAGTAATTAAAATAAGATGTATTATTGCTTGAACCAAAATTTTGGAAAAAATCACTCAAACTATATTTTTAGACTCATTTTTTAATATTTAATCTAATATTGGGAACCCTCAAACTAATTATATTCGGGTTCAAACTGATTAAAGATAATTTTAAAACAATCAAGACAATTTTTAATGAGTAGAGTGAAATGTCACATTGGCGATAATATTCAGTCAAACGAGCTTTCAGGTCACTTTTGTATTTGTCAACACAAAGTCAATTTTAATCCATTTTCACAATTAAGATTATAACAACATTTTAAGTAAACAAATTTTTAGGTTTTATTCAAAATAAGAAAATAGTATATTAAAACATATAATTTACTACTAAAATTAAAAAATTATGAAACTTATAAAATGAATGTATTTATATTTTATTGTAAAATTAAATTTTTTGTAATTTATTATTTTAAATTTTACGATTAAATTAGACAGCCGATTTTTATTTAAGAACTTAGGAAATTTTACAATTAATGACATTAGAATAGAAATCTTCTTCTTGATGTAAACTCTAATTAAAAATAATTAATTTAATTGATTATAAATCACTTTTATAACCATATTTCAAATAAATTTTTATTATATATTTTAATTTTAAAAACTAAATTTTAAAATGTACTTTATTTATATTAGTACATAGACACGATGTAATAGCAGTACTATATATTTTCAAGCAAAAGTGGGTTTTTAACACCAAGGCCTGTGGGGCATCCAATCTCCATAAATTTCAATTTTCTAATTTTTTTGATTTAAAAAAATTTCAGCATTTTGACTTCTCCAACCCAACCTAACATTTATTGACTTCTCCTAACTCATAATCCCTTGACTCTCTTCATACTTATTACAACACCCTTTTCAATTTCTCCATACAATATGGATTCACACAAAAATTTTAAAAAAAAGCAATATAAGAATTTAGCTTATAGATCTCACAAAGACTATAACATCTAAATTTGAAATTATCATTCTGAATAATAAATTATGCATTTTTTTTTAATGTAATCTATATTCAAAATTTTAATTCCTTAGAGACAAATTAATCATTTTCAAAAATTATTGATTTTTAAATTTACAAAATAAATTAAAAAACTATTAACTTGATTTTTTATTTAATAAAAAAAATTTCATCAATCTCTCCCACTAAATCTCGTCTCACAAATTTTTCAAACAAATATTAAACTTGCTATCCTTTTCTCTTCCCCAAAATCAGTAATATTTTTTTGTCAAATTATTGTTAGATACTCTACCTAGTATTTTATTTATATTATATTATACATAACAAAAAAAATCAAAAAACTAAAAAACAACTTAAAGCTTATTTAATTAAACTTTAAATCACAGAAACTACGTTTCTATCACATATCTAAACTCATATCATACTTACCTTAAATATAAATAAATATTAATAACATTAGATAGATATAAGATATAGATATTAGATATAGATATAGTATAGAATAGATATATATTTGTTTTAAATTTTTTAAGATATTAGATAGATCTATACTATCTATCTATACTTATATTTTAAGCAAAAGGGTTTTTTAACCAGGCGTGTGGGCTCCATTTCCTAATCCTATTTTTCTATTTTTTGATTAAAAAAAAAAAACATCAGCATTTTTGATTTCCTAACCCACATCCCATTTTTGACTCTCTTTAATTACTATGCAACACCTTTTCATTTCTTCCATACACTATGGTTACACACCAAAAAAAATTAAAAAAAAGATTAAAAATCTTAGCTATAGATCTCAAACGAAGTTATAACACTAATTTGAATTATGATGTTAATAATATAATTTATGTTTTTTTTTATGTAAATCTATAAATTTTAAATCACTTTAATTGAGACAAATTTAATCAATTTTCCAAAATTATTGATTTTAATTACAAAAATAAATTAAAAAAAACTATTGACTGATTATTTATTTATTGAACAAAATATTCATAACTCTCACAACTATCTCTCTCACAATTTTTCAAAAAAAATATTTAAAACTTGCACTTCCTTTCTCTCTTCTCCAAAAAAATCAGAAAACATTTTTTTGTTTAAGTTGTAGATATTCACCTATATTTATATTATTAATCTATAACATAACAAAAAAAACTAAAAACTAAAAAACAATCTTAAAGTTTATTAATAAACTTAAAATCAATAAAACTCATGTTTCTATCACATATTCTAACTAATCATAACTTACCTAAAAATTAATAATTAAAACAAAGATATCACACTCCATCTAAATAAATTAAAAAAAAAATTACCCGAATAGAAACCACACAAAAAAAAATAGATAAAAAGATATTATCTATCTACCTCTATCTATCTATCTATACTATTATAATTAAGCAAAAGGGGGGTTTTTAACCCAAGCCTTGGGATCTTCAATCTCGCCCAAATTCTACAATTTCCTGATTTT
>NW_021025910.1:0-50813 GCF_004153795.1 Camellia sinensis
AACCATTTATTTGCCTGTACTTTGTATGTTTGTCTAAGTCTTTGGCTTTGTCAAAAATGGGTCGTCTCTGGGTTTTGACATTCACTCTCGTCACTTCTTGACTTTCGAGTTCTTTCAAAGAGGGGCAACTGTAGACACCCCATTTTTGACCGACCTTAAGACTCAGACGTCACTGATTGAGCGCTTGGTGATGTCGCATATTGTGCTCGTTCTGAGGTTGCGGAGTCTCGACTGCGAGCCTTGCCTCTAGACTTCCGGACTCTTTCGTGTTTTGCCTCGGTTTGCAAACCAGGTCTTGTTTTCTCCGTTTTCTCTTCCCGACGGGAGGAAGAGGTCTCGTAGACCATCTCTCAGTGGCCGTAGGCTACGTTTCATGGTCGTAGGCCATTTTTTCCGTTTCGAGCCCGGTTTTCATTTTTTTGGAGCCGTCAGCCCTGTGCCTCGATTTGGGACAGCCTAACCACCTCCGTTTGCTCCGATTTTTGGCACACATCTTATTTACTCCCTTTTGGGGGACACTGTGGCTCAAGAGACCAACTTCGTGGTCGAATGCCACCTCCGGTGTTTAACAGCCCATTTTCGGGGCCCCGGGCCGCGTGTTTCGGTCCCCGAACCTCCGTTTTGCATCCATTTTGGTTCATTTTTGGTGGAGACCTTATTTTCATTGTTAGGAAGCTTGTAGGAGGGTGGGAGGCCAGCAATTGTTCTGAAAAGCCAGCTTTATTTCTTCATCGCTCTCCGTCGCCCCTTTTTCTCACTAAAAAGCTAATGTTGACCACCCCGGGGCCACTTTCTTTAGCCCTAAACCCCATATTTGTGTTGTACACACCTGGGAGGCCACCAATATGTATAGGCCTGCCAGTAATTGTCCTTGACCCTTTTGAACCCCTCTAAAAAGTTGGCTTTTCTCTCTCCTGGTTCACATTTTCTGGGTTTTGACTGCATATTTGTCTTGTGCACACATGGGAGGCCACCTTTTTGGGATGGGAGGCCAACAATTTTCATTGAACCTTTTGACCCCTGGCTGGCCGGCCACCTGAACCTTTTGAACCTGGCCGGCCAGAATCCTCTCTCCAAGTGCCTTCCAGCTGTACTCTGTGTTTTCCCCCAGATTTTGTATCTTGGGGGCTGCCTTTTGGGGGGGGGGGAAAATTTGAATTTGATTTCCCCCCCCCCATTCCTCCACTCTCCTCCTCTATATAACCAGCACCCCTCCTTCATGTTTGAGGGTTACAAAAATTGTTTTGAGCCTTGCATACAACTCTCCCTCTCCCTCTCTTCCAAACCCTTCAAACCCTAAGGTTCTTGCCCACTTTACACTACCACTCATAGCACCACACCTCCACCCTCCATTCCAGCCCTTTGAAGCTGATTTCCAGAGGCTAGTAGTACCATTTCTTGGACCAAAAGTTGTTGAAGACTTACGCTACAAGGGTAAGTCTCTTTTCCCTCTCTTTTAGCTTTATTTTGCATGCTTTCTTAGCCTTTGTTGCTTGCATTTTTGGGCTCCGACCCAAACTGGAAATAGTCATATTTCGAGCTCTTCTCCATGTTTGATCAAGGGTCTTTCTCTGTTTGAGGTCTCCTCCTCCCCCATTGTGTTCAAACTCTCTTTTAGGCCTATTTTTGCATGATATTTTAGGCTTATTTGTGAGCTGTTTTGGACTTGGTCATAAACTGTGAAATGTCTTGTTTTGCGCCCCTCTTCAACTTTGTCGAAGGGCTCTCCTCTGTTTGAGGTCAGATGCTACAACTTGCCTCTTTATCCCTCTTTTAGGCCTTTTTCTTGCATGCTAATTTAGCCTCACTTTTGTTCATTTTTGAGACTTTATGTAAACTGTAAAGTGATTCATTTTGAGCCCCTCTTCAACTTTGTTAAAGGGCTCTTCACTATTTTGGGCCAGCTGCTGTCCCTTGTCTCTATTCTTTCTTTTAGGGCCACTTTTGGCATGATAGATTAGCCCTATTTATGTTCATTTTTGAGACTTGTTATAAACGGGAAAAAGGCTTGTTTTGAAATCATCTTAATGTTTGATTAAGGGCATTTTCTTGTTTGAGGTCATATGCTTCCTTGTATGCTTGATTGTCCCTTATTTTGAGCCTTACACCTAAGCCCCAATTGCATGCTTTGTTTGGCCTTCTAGCCACTGAAATCCAGTGGATTTTCAGTGGCTGGAACACTATTTTGAGAGCCAATATTAGAGGGGGGTGACACCCTCTCTCCTTCACTTGTTTGGTGGTCATTTTTGGCCTTCCAAAGAGACCCTATCTTGCATGCTTTGAAGTCATTTTATAGGGTCAATTTGATGAGTTCTAAGACTACCATATTTGATTTTCATAGTTTCTTATGCTATGCTAAGTGTCCACCTTGTATGTGCTTAATAATCCATTGCATGGCCCTCTAAAGGAGCTCATCATTTTTGCATGTATTGGTTGCATCTCCATGGTTATTTGGGCATATTTTCACATGTTTTATTCACTAATTTTTTCTGGTTTGGTAAGATTCCTTGTGCATCCTATACTTTCCATATAACTCATGTTTGCTAGTCAAAGTTGCATGCTACTTTAGTCCATCTTGCTAGCATCTTTTGGCCATGCTTTGAACTGGAAATGTTCATGTTTTGGGACTGCCTTGGCTCTGTCTTTAGACTTCATGATCAAATAATGCATGCTTTGTATAGCTATAAGTCATTCATGTGCCTAGTTTTGGGTTTCGGGACCATTCCATGCGTCGGGTGCCATATTTTCGTGATTCGGGACTATTTTGTATCATATTTCAGTACTGAAATTTGCATGTTTGCATACCATGTTCCATGCCTTGCCATGCTTTGGTAGAGTGGCATCTGATGCCTTAGGCTTGGTCCTCGGTTTGCGTGCATGTGTGAATGCATTTCTAGTGTTTCATTTTCATCTAATGGCTACTGATGTGAGTGTGGCTGAGGCCCACTCATGTTAGTGTAAGTCCATTATGCATTGTGTATGCCATTTCATTTCATTGCATTGCGTATGCAAGGTTGTATGTTAGAGCATTGTGTATGCCTCGTTACATCGTGCATTGTGTGTGCCATTTCATAGCATTGCGTATGCTAGGTTGCGTGTTAGGATTGCATTCATGCATGTCATGCATATTGCATTGTGCTTGGGATAGGAGTTAGCCCAAGCACGGGAAACGAGGGACGTTTCGTACTCCGAGTGACGGAACGTGTCTCAATTCCCCGGTCGCCGACACTCCGGATTATCCATGATGGAGTCTAGGCCTTGTTGTGTCCATATGTGCATTCATTTCATATTGAGTCATGCAATTCGACTTCTCGGCCATCATGCATCGAGATGCGTGATTGGTGGCACGAGGATCGAGGACTACACTCCCTGAAGAGTAGTTATGCATACATATGTGAAAATACTTTGCCATGCCCCTTTGTTGCTCTCCGTTGCAGCAAATCCGAAATCAGCAACCCTTCGGAGCCTGGCACGCATCCCAAGAATAATTGCAAACAGAGACAAACCGGGGCATCTCAAGGGATTCTCCGCACAAGGCAACCCGAGCATGCATCATTCATCATTTGGAATAGAGTTGAGGCGGTCCATGGATTTGCGTGCCAATTTACTGCTTCCCTAGATTAATTTTTTAATTAATTAGGATTCTGTATTTATTCGGGATTGTATTATTTATTCATTTGGGACTGTATTATTTATTCGGACCCTCTGCGCGAGGGCACTGTTGTAATAAGTGTGCGTGTGTGTGATGTATGTCTTCCAACCCCACGTCTTTCTCGATCGGCCGAAGAATCAAGTGTAGGTTAGTTTTAGGGCACGTTTAAACTATCATATCTTATGCTTGCATGTTTACATCATTCATTTGTTTTGCATGCACCGGGCTCGGCGCATCGATACTAAGCTGCATTGTATGCTCAATTCAAGTTGAATACATGTTAGTTGTTTAGGCATTTCACATGCCATCTTAGAAATAGGCCGAGCCTATCTTAGTTGGCATTTTGCATGTGTTGCATTAGGCATTTCTTGTATAGTTAGGATCATGCATGGATTTTCTAACATAACTGTTTGTTTTGGCTTGGAGTACTCGGTAAGTGTTTATGCTTTAGCAATCCTTGCATGTGTGTGAGTGGCTGCCATGATAGCATGCTTACCATGAGGTATATGCTTATGTGATATAACTGCCTGAATGCCGTGTGGGTGAAAGGTTGGGATTATTTGAATTGGAATAAAATGCATTGACTGTGAGTTTTAAAGCCCACTAGATAGTGGCAAAATCATGTTTTTCTAATGGCCCACCCGAGGGTGGAAATCCACGTCTTAGCCTACTTGCGGGTAGCAACATCAAACCACTTTCAAAAATAAACATGAAATGTTTTTGTTCGCCATCGAGACGATCAGTCTATACTTGTTGTTGTGCGCATCAACAAGTAATCTAGGCCTATAAACCGGAATAAGGAACGCATAGTTATTCAAACTAGAAGAATATCATGGTTAGTAGAGGCCGATCTTGAATCGGGCGAGTGGGGTGCCTCAACGAAGTGACCTTCCCCAATCGTACCCAAGTTCCCGAGCCGAGGCAACTTTGGTGATGACGGACACGTGGCCTTAGGCAAACGAGTCAGGGTTTCCTAAATTTCCCCAAAATAAAACATTTAGGTGGCGACTCTGTATCTGGCAAAGCAGTCCATGTTTGGCACTTCTTTCAAAATCTGTTTTCTCAAAATGATTTGTCGGATTTGGATTCTTTGGTTCAGATTAAGAACCATGACAATTTGAGAGTCCGAACTTGTAGTGAGCCCAAATGAACAGAACGGGACTCATCCTCCCGGGGCGTTCGGGGACGTCTACACCATAGTACAATCTAGCTTGTTAGCTTTGTCTACCAAGTCCACTAGCATGCATTACTTGGACTATTTGAATGATTTGGCATCATTTATTCTGTGATTTTAGTCCATGTTTCGTGCTCATGGACTTGCATTTATCACTCATTCAATGCGTTGGAGGGTTTGCCCCTTTATGCCTTAATATGAATCATTGTGTATGCCTTCATGCCTAAGCTTGCGAGCTTTCATTTCAATGTGTTTTTGGGGTTATTATGCCATGATATAACTCTGATTTTTGTTGCTTAAGTCATTCCATGCTTGGTCTTAATAGGTGTAGTGTAATCCACCTTATTTGCCTTGTATGCATCATGTCTTATGCCCTTCATGCTAGCTTGTTTTGGCTCCCTTCCATGCATGTTTTAGTATTATTTTGACATGTTCTAGGACTGTTTTGGGTTACCTTGGTCATATCCTTCATGCTTTGTATAGCTGTAGTGCAATTGGCCTTGCTAGCTTTGTGTTTTGGTGACTTATGCATGCTATCTTTGAGCTATTTAGATGATTTGAAATCATTTAATACTTCATTTCAGAGCTTATAGCATTGCTATGTTCCCACTTCTTTCATGCTTCGAATGCCTTTAAGTGTTGTGCACTGCTGCCTTACTTATGGCCTAGCATGTATTCCATCTTGCCTAGGTATTTGAGCCTCCATCTTAGCATATTTTGGTCATTGTCTTGACCTATTTCAGCTCTGTCCATATTTGGTTCATGCACATTTGCCATGTATTACATGCCTCCTTTATAGTCCTCTTTATTAGCTTTCATGCTTAAGGACCTTCGTATGCTATACTTGCATTGTTTGAATGATTTGACATCATTTCTTACTTGATTTCAGTGCACTTAGTGTTGTTACACTTCCGCATTTGTCACTCTTTGAGCACACTTGAGGGTTGTGCTCTTAGGCCTACTTGGTGGACCAATATGTGTGCATGCATACTTTGCCTTTTGGTGCCTTGGTTTTGGTGTTTTGGCTGTTGATTTGGGCATGGCTAAGGTCTACCCATTTTGGTTTAAGTCCATCTTTGGATGTTGTTGCATGCTTGTCACATTGCATGTTGTTGCATGCTTACTAGTTTGCATGTTGTTGCATGTTAGTCCATCTTCGCATGTTGTTGCATGCTAGTCCATCTTTGCATGTTGTTGCATGCTTATCCATCTTGCATGTTGTTGCATACTTGTTAGATTGCATGTTGTCGCATGCTTGTTGTTGGCATTGTTGTTGGCATTGTTATTACATGCTTGCATTGCATTGTGTTTGCATGCTCATGTTGCGTTAGCATTGTTTGCATGCCATTCGCATTGATAGGTTGATCATGTTACATTGCATTGTGTTCAACTCGGTGTTGTGTTTGAACACAAGGTGGATTAGCCCATTTCATACTTGAGGTGATGAAATGAGCTAATCTCCCTTTGTCTCCGTTGCCTTTGATCACTCATGATAAGGTCGTGGTCTTAGTGTTTTGCTTGTTTTGTTTGTCGTGCATTCATCAAATTTGTGCAAGTTAGATCTTTGGTCATCAGGCATTGCGATGCTTGATTAATGGTCTTGGATCCAATGATGCTCCTCCATTGATGTTTTGAGGTGCTATGGAGTGGTGTCGCACATACATGCCCTTAGGAGACCCTCCCTTTCCTCTGTTTTGTGCTCTGTTGCAGCTTGGTGTCACAGCACACCAGTGGTCGGCAGTTCCTCATTGTTGGCCGACACCCTTTCATCTGTGGCCGGCAGTATGCATCCTTGGCCGGCAGGGGGGTCGGCAGAAGCTTATCATGGCCGGCAGGCCACTGGTGCATTCCCCAGCACTATTTTGGTAAGTTCCAACAGCAAGTTCTTGAAGACACCCTGCAAACAGAGCCTCAAAGAGAGCAACTAGAAGGTGTTTCGAGGCAAGAAACCGAGTGCGAGCATACATCCTTTTCTTCTTCAAATAGAGCTAGAGCAGCTTATTTTAAATGTTTACTTGTTAATTAGCATTTGTTGTTTGTAACTTAATTAATTTGTTAATTAGTTAAAGTGATGTAATAATTAGTTGTAGCTAGTTATTTAATTTGGTTGTGTAATAATTAGTCTAATTAGATTATTAGATTAGTTGGTTAGCTTAGCGTAGCTAGCTTAGCGTATTATTCATTCGGACCCTCTGTCGAGAGGGCACATTGTTGTAATAAGTGTGCGTGCGCGTGCGCATGTCTTCCAACCCCACGTCTTTCTCCCTTTTACTTACCTGCTTTTTATGGTTAGTTTTAGGGCATGTTTCAATTAGCATCTTTATGCTTCGCATGCGTGCATTCATTCATCTATCTTGCATGCACCGGGCTCGGCGCATCATACTAACTGCGTTGTATTTTAATTCCAATTTGAATACGTGTTATCAAGTTGCATTCACATGACATCTTAGAATAGCTGAGCCTATCTTAGTTGCATTTTGCATGTGTTGTATTAGCTATCTTAACATAGCTAGGATCATGCATTGATTTCTAACTAGCCATTGTTTTAGCTCGAACTACATTGTAAGTATTTATGCTTAGCATCTTGCATGAGTGTGAGTGTTGCCATGATAACATGCTTGCGATGAGGCTATTTGCTTAAGTGATTTAACTGCCTGAATGACTGTGGATGAAGGTTGGATTACTTGAATTGGAACAATTCATTGAATGCGAGTTTTAAGCCCACCTGGGAGTGGCAAAATCATATTTCTTAAGCCCACTCGAGGGTAGCAAATCTACGTCTTAGCCTACTTCCGAGTAGCACCTTCAAACCATTTTCAAACAAACAAACATGAGATGTTTTGTTCCAACTTAGGCAATCTAGTCTATACTTGTGTGTTGTGCGCATCACATAGTAATTCTAGGCTAATACACTGGAATAAGAACACATGTGTTTTTAAAAACAAAATATCATGCTTAGTACAGGCCGATCTTTGATCCAGCGAACGGGGGTGCTCATTGCATGACCTTCCCCACTCGTACCCAAGTTTCCGAGTTGAGGCAACTTTGGTGATGATGGACACGTGGCCTTAGGCACGAGTCAGGGTTTCCTAAATTTTCCAAAACAAAAACATTTAGGTGGCGACTCTGTATCTGACAAAGAAATCCATGTTTGGCACTTCTTTATAAAAATCAGTTTTCCAAAACGATTTGCCAGATTTGGACTCTTTGGTGATCTATCGGTCCTGCATTGCACTTTGCGAGATTAGATTCAGAACCGTGACTTTGAGTCTAAACTGTAGCAGCCTAATGAACAAACGAGATTTTCCCACCTTCGCGCGTGGAGCTCGGGACTGTAGACACCCCATTTTTGACCGACCTTATGACTCAGACGTCACCAACTGAGTGCTCGGTGATATTGCATATTGTGCTCGTTCTGAGGTTGCAAAGTCTCGGCTGAGAGCCTTGCCTCCGGGCTTCGGAACCTTTTCGTGCCTTGCCTCGGCTTGCGAACCAGGTCCTGTTTTCTCTGTTTTCTCTTCTTGAAGGGAGGGAGAGGTCTCGTAGACCATCTCTCAGTGGCTGTAGGCTGCGTTTCGTGGTAGTAGGCCATTTTTTCCCGTTTGGAGACCAGTTTCTTATTTTCAGAGCCGTCGCCCGTGTGCCTCGGTTCGGGACCGCTTAACTACCTCTGTTTGTTCCAGTTTTTGGCACACGCTTTGTTTCCTCTTCTTAGAGGGACACTGTGGCTTGGGGGACCACCTTCGTTGTCGCACGCCACTTTCGATGCTTAATAGTCAGTTTTCGGGGCCACTGGCTGCGCGTTTTGGCCCCCAAACCTTCGTTTCGCATCGGTGTGGGTTCAGTTTTGGCATGGACCCTAGTTTCATTGTTAGGATGGTGGTAGTAGGGTGGGAGACCACCTTTTCTTCTTGGAGACCGCCTTTCCCCAGTCGGCCGGTTTTTCTTGACAGGTAAGTGGTCTCCCTCATTTTTGAGCCACAATTTCTAGTCTCCCATACCACCATTGAGTTGCATTCACCTGGGAGACCACCAATATGGGTAGGCCGACCACCTTTTCAACTTGAACCTGTTGACCCCTGGTCGGCCGACTAGGGCAAGTGGTCGGCCGACCACTGGAATTGGTCAGCCAGCCTTCTACTTTTTTGTGTCTTTGAGTGCTATCCAGGTGTGTCAGCTGGGAGGCATTTGCCCCATCCTCCGAGGATTGACCCTCTTGTTTTGGCTTCTTAAAGAAGCTTGGTCCCTTTTGCTTAGCTTCTAAGAGAAGCTTGACCTTTTGTTGAGCTTCTTGAAGAAGCTTGACCCTTTTGGTTTAGCTTCCTTTAGAAGCTTGGCCTCTTTGCTCCAAGCTTCTTAGAGAAGCTATGGACCTCCTCTTCTATAAGAGGGAGCCTCTCACTCATGAGCCAAGGTTGAGAAATTTTGGCTAAGGCATACACCTCTCTCTCTCTCTATATCATTCTCTTTTGGTGTCCAAAACTCCTAGTTCTTGGCCCCATTGCACTACACCTCCAAGCACAACACCTCCATGGTCAACCTAAGCACCTAGGAGCTCATTTTCAAAGGTTGAAGAGTTCCTATTTGGTCCAGAAGCTGCTGCTCTTCTTCCCTACAAGGGTAAGTCTTTATTTCCCTCTTTGTAGCCTTATTTTGCTTCATAGTTTAGCTCTATTTGCAAGCATATTTAGGCTTTGTCATAAACTGAAAAAAGTCTTATTTTGATCTTCTAAACATGTTTGTTTGAAGCCATTTTTCTGTTCGGGGTCATCTACCCCCTTGCATGCTTCATTTCCTCTTGCTTGAGCTATGCATTAAAGCATTTGTGTTGGCTTTGGTTTGGCCTTTTAGCTACTGAAATCCAGCAGATTTTCAGTGGCTAACATGTGTTTTTGAGCCTCAAAATCAGAGAGGGGTGACCCTCTCACCCCTTGTTTTGTTTACTAGTTTTGTTGGCCTTACAAACGAGCCCCTATTTTCATGTTTCAAAGCCATGTTTCAAGCCACTTTTTGTTAGTTTTGTGACCTGCATAGGCTCTGTCCAGAGCCCTTTTCGCCATGTTGAATGTTTATTATGCATGTGTAGAGTAATCCTCTTCAAGGCCTTCCAAAGGGGCTTTTACTTGCATGCTTCCTAGACTTATTTTAAGCCCTTTTCAGTGAATTTTAGAGCCCTCATAACCTCTGTCCAGAGGTAGTTTTGCTATTTTATGTGTCCATCATACATGTGTAGAACAACCCTCTCATTGGCCTTTCAAAGGAACACTTCATTCTAACATGTGTTGACTGAGTTTCAGTGGATTTTTGGTCATATTTTGGCATGCCATGTTTCTGTTTTTGGCTAGTTTGGTGGCCCCCTCATGTGCTTCATATACATGTAGTGTAAACCATGCTTACTAGCCTACGTTGCATGTTGTTTTGGCTCTTCATGTTAGCACTTTTTGGCCATGCATATACTGATTTTGTGCATGTTTTGGACTGCCTTAACTCTGTTTTTGGGTCTCATGGTCGAATGATGCTTATTTTGCATGCTTGTAGTTCAATACCCATGCCTAGCTTTGAGATTTGAGGTCTATTACATGCATATACTGAGGTGTTTTCATGCTTTGGGGTCATTATACATCATATTTCGGAGCTTATATGAATGCCATATTCCCATGATTTCCACTCTTTAAATGTGTTTGAGAGTTGTGCATAAATGTCTCATTTTCGGACCATTGCATGAGCTTCGTTTCTTTGCATGTTGAGTCATCATTTTGGGCCATTTTCCCACTATTTCAGACCTGCCTAGGGTCTGTTTGGGGTTGGTTTTTCCATTTATACATTGCTTTGTGTACCTCTAGTGTAACCCGCTTCATTAGTTTCGGTATTCGAGCTATCTTGCATGCATTGTGTGACATATTTGCATGATTCGGGACCATTGTACATTATGTTTCAGAGCTGGAAAATGTGTGTTTAGAGCTGGAAAATGTGTGTTTGCATGCCATACTTCATCCTTTGCCATGCTTAGTTAGAGTTGCATGTTGTGCCTTAGGATTGGTCCTTTGTATCCGTGCATGTTTGCATGTATTTCGGTTCTCTCATTTCCATCATATGGCCACTGATGTGAGTGTGGTTGAGGTCCACTCATATTGGTATAAGTCCGTCTTGCATTTGTATATGCCATTTAGTTCATGTGCGCATGATAGTCTTCGTAAGTGTATTGTGTATGGCATGTTATGTCACGTGCATTGTGTATGCCATTTTGGCTCATAGCATTGCGTATGCTAGGTTGCATGTTAGTCGCATTGTGTATGCCATCTCATTGCTTTGTGTTTGGAGTAGGGTTTAGTCCGAACACGGGAAACGAGGGACGTTTCGTACTCCAAGTGACGAAACATGCCTCGATTCTCGGTCGCCGACACTCTTGACTGTCCATGATAGAGTTGCTGCCTTTACTTGTTTATATATGCATTCATTTCACATCGAGTCGTGCAATTCAACTTCTCGGCCATCATGCATCGAGATGCGTGATTAGTGACATGAAGATCGAGGACTACACTCCCTTGAGCTTGTGCAAGGACGGGGAGAGTGGTCATGCACACGTTTGTTGAAAATACATTGCCTTTTGTCTCTCTTGCCTTTGTTGTAGAAAAACCAGAAACCAGAGATGGAAACTGGTCGGCCGACCAGATTTTCTGGCAGGCTGACCACCTCCTTTGGTCTCCACCACTAAGGGTGGTCGGCAGGTGGTCTCCCATGCTAATAACTAGTCGGTGGCCTTCCCAAGGTGGAGTTTCAGCCTTCTGGAGCTTTGTGCAAGTTTCTGAGATCACTTGCAAACAAAGGCGAGGCGATGCGTCGCGATGGAATTTCCCGACAAGGCGACCCGAGTATGCATGCATCCTTCATCATTCAGAACAGAGCTGAGGCAGTCCATTGCACGTAGCGTAGCATAGCATGCTAGTTTACTTTGCTTACCTAATTCATTCGTTAAGTAATTAGTATTGTGTAATAATTCGTTATTTATTTTGGTTGTGTAATAATCTTTCAGACCCTCCGAGAAAGGGCCAATTATTGTAATAAGTGTGCGTGTGTGTGATGTATGTCTTCCAACCCCACGTCTTTCTCCCTTTTATTTACCAGCTTATGATGGTTAGTTTAGGGCATGTTTCAATTAGCATACTTATGATAGCATGTTTTCATTCATTCATCTGTATTGCATGCACCGGGCTCGGCGTATCATACTAACTGCATTGTATTTCAATACCAACTTGAATACATGATTATCCAGTTGCATTTTATATGCCATTTTAGAATAGCCGGGCCTATTTCTAGTTTCCTGCATGTGTTGCATTAGGCATTTCAGTATAGTTAGGATCATGCATGGATTTCTAACATAGCTTCTGTTTTGGCTTGGAGTACTTGGTAAGTGCTTATGCTTTAGCATCCTTGCATGTGTGTGAGTGACTGCCATGATAGCATGCTTACCATGAAGCTATGTGCTTATGTGATATACCTTCCTGAATGCCTATGGGTGAAGGTTAGATTATCTGAATTGGAATAATGCATTGACTGTGAGTTTTAAGCCCACTTGAGAGTGGCAAACCATCACGTTTTCTAAGCCCACCCGAGGGTGGCAAATCCACATCTTAGCCTACTTGCGGGTAGCACCATCAAACCATTTTCAAAATAAACAAACATGAGATGTGTTGTTCCAATTTAGGCGATCTAGTCTATACTTGTATGCTGTGCGCATCACGTAATAAATCTAGGCTAATAACCGGAATAAGAATGCATAATGTTTTCAAAACTCGATATCACGGTTAGTAGAGGCCGATCTTTGATCGGGCGAGTGGGGGTGCTCACGAAGTGACCTTTACCAATCGTACCCAAGTTCCTGAGCCGAGGCAACTTTGGTAATGATGGACACGTGGCCTTCGGCATGAGTCAGGGTTTCCTAAATTCCCCCAAAATAAAATATTTAGGTGGTGACTCTGTATCTGGCAAAGCAGTCCATGTTTGGCACTTCTTTCTAAAAACCTGTTTTTCAAAACGATTTGCCAGATTTGGACTCTATGATGATTCATCAGTCTTGCATTGCACTCTGTGAGATTAGATACAGGACCATGACTTTTGAGTCCGAACTGTAGTGAGCCCAAACGAACAAAACGGGATTTCCCTCCCGGGACGTCTACGGGGACGTTCGGGCACGTCTACAAATATCATTAATGAAACCTTTAAATCAACCAAATCTAACACACATACACACACATATATATATATATAACTCAAGGAAATTTCCCTACCTTAATGTTTGATGAAGAAAATGAGATGAAACCTAACTTCAAGGAAGAGAGAGAGGGAGCTTGATTTCTACCACACCAAGTGAAGCTCTTGCCCTAGATCTTCAAGATTGAGAGAGATGATGATGATCTAAACCCAAGGATTGCAAGAATTAAAGTGTTTTAGTGTTTTGGTGAAGGTTTCTAGAGAGAAGGAGGAGAGAAATAAGGTTTAAAGTGAGAGAGAAAAGCCCCACAATGAGATACAATTCGGCCAAAAAGGGAAATAAAAACAGAGGTCGGGCTGCCCAGACATCTTGCACGTGCGACACGTGCCCCGCACGTGCGGCTCTCAACCCCGCATATGCGGCCCTTCCCGCACGCACCTTGCTCCGCACCTGCATATATTGCAATGTGCTGCCCTAGCTCTCCCTTGAAATTCGCACGTGCGGCCTCACACCCCGCACGTGCGGCCCTTGGCCCCCGCACGTGCGGCTAGCCAACCACTCCAGAAAATTTCCCAACTCAAGTCTCGACACTCCGGACCCGACCTTGTTCCACCCCGAAACAAATGAAATTCAACACCAAGCGAAAACAAGGAAACATTTCAAGCCCAATCAAAAATAAAAAATAAAAAGACGGAGAGAAGAAAGAAAGGAAAGATAAGAAAAGAAGGACCCTGTCATCACAATAAGTGGGAGAATGTTATCATTTGTGCTCTTAAAAACCAATTTGTTGACTTTATTAATTGATTATATAAAATTGCTTGGCATTTTATTTTTCATTTTGTATATTATTATGGTTAATGTTATATTTAATGTTACATATGATGTGAACATAATGTCCCTTAGGTAACATTATAGAAAAACTTGCTAATGGCTAATAAACCAAAAGCTGGGAGTTATGATTTTTCGGCGTCTTATAGACCCAATTAATGTTCTAAGCTATGGGTGTTGATTAAGCGTCGCACTACTATGGCCTACACCTGTTTTGATGCTATATGAATGATTAACTCCATTATTGAGGTAGTGACCTTAGGCAAATAGGTAGGTGTTATGCAATAAGTACATGCACTAAACAAGATCGGTCTTGAGAACACCTATGGAATGATCACTGCCAGTTTACAAGGTAATTCTATTACAATACACTTATTTTCCTTTGACCTATTCATTTAACTTTGATATTGTCAATCGGTGACGTTGAACCAAAGGCTATACACGAATATGTTGGGTTATGTGAGTGGTAATTGATTTATACCAGTGCTTAACATGGAATCCACCATTCTCAAAATGAGAAAGTATATTTAATCAATTTTTCCTATGAACGTTAGACCAAAAGAAAACTGGCCGATTACATTTTCATAAAAATATTTCTATACATATATAATTACAAAATTACTATTTTTGAAAAATGCTTTTGGGATCCAATTAGAGAAAGGAAAAAATTTATAATTTGGTTACATGAGTTAGGGTTTTTTGATAGTGATAAATTTATCCATTCCTAGTAGCTCATATGGAATATAGTTTGGTGGAAGGAAGATTGTGACTAATTGTAAGAAAATGCCTAACTTGTAATTCTCTACTTTTACGAGTTTAATTGTAATGTGTTGATGGACATTATTGTAATGAGTAGAAGTTCTATATTATCTGTTTAAAAGATAATTAATGAAAAATTGAATAAGTTGTATCCTGTATATTTAAGATAAAAGATACATCTTTTATTTTATCCTCACAACTAAAAGATAGAGATCCCTAAGGATCTCACCTACATGCAAACTCTATCACGTGTTGTGTATATATATGGGATGTGTTTGATACAAAAATTGGCCATCAGAATTTTGAAGGTTTGTAGAAAAAATATAGAGATACTTGAATCGCTTGATAAGATATTATCAAATGTTTAGATTGAGATATTTTAGATTGTATAATCAGGTAATATTTCTTTAATGCCGATAAAAAAAAAAGGTAATATTTCTTTAAAAAATTATTTTTCAAAATAAATGATTTTTTTGCAAACTTTCAGACGAGTACCCTTACTTTCTACCTCCTAGGTCTATCATTTGTCAATACATCATGCATTTATCAATCTTATCTATATTGCTTCCAGTCATGACACTCACGCACTCTCACTCTCTCTCTCTCTCTCTCTCTTATTTTATTATATGCTGTTTTAATAAAATAAAAAAATAATAAAAAAAGCTCGTGCATTGACTCATTATTGTTCCGTTATAAATACTTATCTTAGGTGTTTGCAATTGTAACACCTAAAGCGAATGGCATCATCAAAACCAAAGGGGTTAGGGAGTTCACTGACCATTCAAGAGCTCGCCAAAGAGCCCATGCTTGTCATCCCAGAGCGCTACGTTCGTTTAGATAATGAACCTTGTCCAATTCTCTCAGAAGATGCCACTTCCCAAACCATCCCTACTGTTGACATGCAACAATTACTAATGGTTGAAGCAACTGATTTTCAACTAGACAGGTTGCATTCCATTTGCAAAGAATGGGGCATCTTTCAGGTTTTCTTCTCCCATATATCTTCATTTTATTTTATTTTATTTTTATTATCTTGCTTTCATTAGTACATCAGAGGCTGTATCATAAAGAGAGATAACAAGCCTCAAATTATTAATCTCCTAGTCAAGTGCAATAATTTTGGCTAATTAAATTAGCGTGTTTTGAATTTTATTTTATGAGCAAAAAGATAGCAATTATTGAAGAAAACCAAAAGGAGTACAGCTTGTTCAGTTGATTGACTATGGAGTATTTTGAAAAGTTAGTAAAAAAGTTAGCTTTTTTATTGGCTATGAATCAAGAGTTTCCTTCTACGATTTTTTTGGTTGAGGGAGAAAAAGTTCATTGGTACAAAAAGAGAGTAAAAGACTGGCACATAAAAATAATTAAATCAATAAAAAGGTAAAAAAAAAAATCTAGTTTGGTTGGTTTCAATTTTTTGAAGATTGAATTTTTTGTTTTTAGTAAATATTTTTCAAATTTTAGGTAATTTTTTTTACTTTTTTAGATGCATCTTACTTAGATGTATCAAAAAATAAAATATTTGTGAAAAAATATTTTAAAAAATTAATAAATACAAAAAAATATAAAAAATATACTAAATTTTCGTATTTTTTTTATATTTTTGGCATTTAATGAATTTTTTAAAGAATTTTTTTAAAGAAAATTATACTTTTTAAGTGTATTTATGTTAAATGTGTCTAAAAATTTTAAAAATTATTTAAAATATTAAAAAATTTAATAAAAATAAAAAAAAAAAACTTGAAAAATAAGAAAATAGAATTTTTTGAAAAGTGTTTTTTGAAAAATAAAAACAAGCAAGCTGAATTATTTTTTGTTTGGTTGAATTAAGAAAATAAATTGGTGTTAGAAAAGAAAAAAAAAAAAAGAAAAAAAAAAAGTTAAAAACCACTTTAGTTGGACCGATTTACAATAAATTAATTTTGATAGATGCTTTTGATGTGGTTTTCAAATTTTAAATTGAGAGCAGTTGAGGGGTTTGTGAGGACTGTGGTGAGTCCCGTTTCAATTATATGAATTGTTGATTTGATAAGTTTCTTCGTATATATCATTTATTAAAAAAATTAAGTTAACACAATAATTGTAATTTTTATTTTATTTTATCTTATCATGTTTGTATAAAAAAATAAAAATAAAAATAAAAAAAAATAGATGGATGAATGAAAATTTTACAATAATCGGATCGATCGAATTTTTTCAATTCATAAAATACACGGTGAACCTTACAAAATAAATTGATTAGATTATCAAAATGAGATTTGTGATAAATCTCATAAACTGCTCAAATTCTCTCAAGTATATATTTAAACTTGAAAGAAACCTTAACATTTTGGGGAACAACCCCATATATTTGAGGTAGAACCATACTAAGATGTGTTTTTGTGCAGAAAATGAAAATATATTTACTAATATTTGGTAGTGCTAATGTTTGTAGTTGGTGAACCATGGAGTTAGCCCTTTACTAGTGGAGAAACTGAAATATGAAATTATAGAATTCTACAAGCTTCCTTTGGAACAGAAGATGAAATACAAGATACAGCCCGGTGATGTTGAGGGGTATGGACAAACCTTGCTCATGCAAGATGATGAAAAACTTGATTGGGCAGATAGGTTTTATATGGTCATCAACCCTGTCCATAGAAGGAAGGCACACCTACTTCCACAGCTCCCTTCTTCACTTAGGTCCTCTCTCTCTCTCTCTCTCTCTCTCTCTCTCTCTCACACACACACACACACACACACAAACACATGTTGTAATGAATCTATGTATTTCGACACAAGAACATGTTCTTATATCTCCATGTACCGGTGTATTTAAAACACACATTATATAAATAATAATAAAAAACAACAACAAAAAAAAAAACAATAAAGTTAAATTTAAAATATGCAGATTAGTTTCATCTAAGATGTAGCCTTAAATCACATAATATTTTTCTTAGTATATAACATTTCTGATTAAACCATGTAACAATTTCTAGCTTGCAAAAGGTTTTTTTATTAGTTTTTTCTATTTGGTTGTTATTGATTTTTCAGAATAAAGTTATGGCTAAAAAAAATGTCGATGCAATTGGAATATAGTTTAAAAAGTCATCTTTTGTTATTGAGAAAGTTTTGGTCCAGTATTTTTTTTCGTAATTTTTTTTTGAATTTTAAAATTTTTTATTTACTTATTAAATCCTTCTAAACTATAAAGACTTGAAAATTTTAAAACTTAAAAAACATAAATAAAGACAAAAAAGGTATATATATATATATAAAAGCAAAATGAAAAAAAAAAAGTGATTTTTTAGCACTTGCCAAACATGGTAGATCTTGTAAAAAAAAAATGTTCGTCTTTCTCAATTGTCAAATAAATAAGATGAATTCAAACCGTTACAATGTTTTTGGTAAGCTTATTTTCAACTTTAGTAAGAAAAAAATTTAAAAATATTTCAAAAAACTTTAGACGACAATGCTACGTAGCTCAAATTTTGTGGCTCAAAAGTGGCTCAAATGGCCAAAACGACGTCGTTTTAAGTACAGAACAATATAAAAATGGCCAAAACGACGTCGTTTTAAGTACAGAACAATATAAAAATGGCCAAAATGGCGCCGTTTTGGCCATTTGAGCCACTTTTGAGTCACAAAATTTGAGCTACGAGACATTTTCCAACTTTAGACTTCTAGATTATACTTGGCGAGATAAATTGAGAAAATTTTAAAAAGTTAAAAAAAGATAAAAATAGTGGACTTTTTCATTTTTAAAATTTATTTTTCAAACTTAAAAAAGAAAAATTAATTTTTAGATTTGACTAGACAAGCAAACTAGAGAAAAATAAAAAAAATTGACAATTTTGAAAAAAAAAAAAAGTCACTAAAAAAGTTTTTAAAAAAATGTGATTTATTTGGAAATTCCAAACAGCCAAATTTCCAAAAAAAAGTGACTGTTTCTTGCCTGAAACCAAACATAGGTATTGCATAATCATTTTTTCTTTCGTCTTGTATAATTTTTTTTGTTTTTAGGGAAACCTTGGAGTCTTACATCTCAGAGTTGCAAAAACTTGCAACGACAGTTTTTGGGTTGATGACAAAAGCTCTAAAGATTGACAAGGGAGAGATGGAGGAGATGTTTGATGATGGAGTGCAATCAGTGAGAATGTCATACTATCCTCCATGTCCCCAACCAGAGATGGTGATGGGCCTGAGGCCTCACTCTGATGCTACCTGCATCACCATCCTTCTGCAAGTCAACGGAGTTGAGGGTTTCCAAGTTAAAAAAGATGGGATTTGGATTCCTGTTAATTTCCTTCCAGATGCCTTTGTTGTTAATGTAGGAGACACACTAGAGGTTTGTTTTCCATACTCTCTTCAAAATTTAAATTCAAATAAAATAATTCTTCTAAATTACTTGTTCTGATCTGGTCAACATTTTTTGAACCAACCTTATCATTTTCAGAACTTTTTTTTTCTTCCTTCTAGGTTGAATGTATGTTTCAAGGGAAATACTATGGTACACTCCTCAAATGTGTGTATACACCTTATAATTAAAAAAAAAAAATGATATAACTTCATATTTTTTGAATTAAATTTTAAAAAAAAAATTCATAACCAACACACCATGATGCATAATTAAAGATTTCAAGAGTCATAACTAAAATAGTGTCATAATTTATATATATATATATATATATAAAATTAATCATAAATAAAGAAGAAAATAATATAATTAAGAGTATCTCCTGTGTATATTAAAATTTCTCATGGTTTCAAACATGGCAGGTACCAACAAGTATGTATATATTATTCATATATGGTACATCTCTTGTTTTATTTTATTTTTTCTTCTATTATTTTTTGTTGTATGCTATTTTGATATCATACTAAATTATTGACCACAAACTCATCTTAAAAATAAAGAATAAAAGATAATTTTATTATTTATATTTTATTCTCCACCATTTACATAACCTTATTACCACAATAATTACCATTTTGTTTTGAATTCAAGAAGAAAATTGCATCAGCATAACAAGGTGCCGACATGTTCAGTGCTAGAGATAAGATGTATAGTATTAATCTTCTTTTGCAAATTAATAGATGAGTAATGATTCATAACTCTAAATTTAAAACTCCAACATTGGCACTAATGATGAGGCATGGAGCAAAAAAAAAAAACAAAATTAAATCATTCATGAGTAGAGCCAACTGTCATATAAGTACAACCCTAGTTAGAACTCTACTTTTAGTGCTCTCAAACATTTTTGTTAATAGATAAGGACGCTTAAGAAATAGTAGATATTCGAACAACTCTAAATTAGTGATGTTACAATGGTTGAAAGAAATGTGGAAATTGTGTATCTGTATGTTATATAAATAACCATGTACAAGAGCTTCTATATATAGGAGAGTGATACAATCCCAATCTAACTTTAATTCCTAACTTATGATATACATTAACAATGATATACATTAATTAGGATATAGATTAATGGCCCCCATCAAACTCAAGGTGGGTAAGCATAAACCAACTTGAGTTTGGAAAGTAAGGCCTTGTTTGTCATGTACTAAAAAAGTCAAAAAGTCACCATCCTATTTAAGTCACATGATCTTATTTAAGTCACATCACCTCTCTACCACATCACTTCAAACCCAATCTATATTTCATAAAAAGTCAAAAAGTGCACTTATTTAGAACATCTCAAACCACCTCTAAATCTCTGAAACAACTAGGAGGATGAGCCATGGTGAAAATATCGGCAGGTTGATCACTAGAAGCAATAGAGAGAAGATGAACAGTGCCAGATGTAACATGTTGTCGAATGAAATGACAATCAATCTTAATATGTTTGGTGCGATCATGGAACATTTCATTGTGAGCAATCTGAATGGCACTCTGATTGTCACAATAGAAAGAGGTAGCACCAGGAGAAGAAACACCCACATCAGAAAGGAGCAAGTGAAGCCACAAAAGTTCCTGAGTAGTGTCAGCAATAGTGCGACATTTAGCTTCAGTACTAGAGCGAACAGTGAGGGGCTATTTCTTGCTGCACCAAGTAAGAAGTGAATTCCCTAAGAAGAGACAGAAACCCATGATAGAACGTCGATCAGTAGAATCCCCGGCCTAATCAGTATCATAAAAGACATAAACCTCGAAAAAAGAGTGAGCAGAGTAGTGAAATCCATGGAACATAGTGCATTTAAAGTAGCGAAGTATGTGAAGTAAAGAAGTATAATGCGGGTGCGGGGAGCCGACATGTACTGACTAACAAGATGGACAACGTAGGTAATGTCAGAACAAGTCACAGTGAGATAGACAAGACTACTTGCCAGCTGGTGATAAAGAGTAACATTAGAGAGAAGATCCCTATCGAGAGAAGTGAGATGAGTCTGAGGATCAACGGAAGTAGAGGTAATCTTGCAATCAGTAAGACCAGCATGTGCTTGAAGATCAGAGGCATATTTGGCTTGTGACAAATAATAACCAGTGGAATCATAAGAGATTTCAAGCCCTAAGAAATAATTGAGAGTACTAAGGTCCTTTATCTCAAACTTATGATTAAAATATTGTTTTAGGCTAAGAATACCAGCAACATCATCACTGGTGTAATAGTATCATCCCAGTAAAGAAGAGAAGAGCGGGTGCCATGAGGAGTGGTTTCAACAAGAGGGAGCGCGAGAGTTTCATATGAGCTGGAGGTGAAGCTGAAGTCTTGAATGGTAGAACTGAATTTAGCAAACCATGCTCGTGGAACTTGCTTAAGACCATAGAGAGCATGCTGTAGTTTGAAAACCTTATGAGCCGCATTGGCAGACTTAGGGGGAGGTTGCATGTAGGCCTCCTCAGGAAGATCACCATTACGAAAGACATTTTTGACATCCATCTGAAAGAGATCCCAGTCAGCTATGTACAAAGGTAAGCTGAGCAACTGGAGCGAAAGTGTCCTCATAATCAATGCCATATTCTTGGTTGAAGCCCTTTGCAATAAAACGGGCTTTCATAGCGCTCAATAGAGCCATTAGAATGGGTCTTGATTTTGTATACCCATTTGCAGTCAATCGTAGTCTTTCCAGGAGAAAGATCAACAACATCTCAAGTATGAGTTTTTTTTAAAGCCTGTAGTTCATCAGTCATAGCTTCCGGCCAAATAGGATTAGTACAAGCCTCGTGATAGGAGGTAGGTTCATAAGAAGAAAAGGTAGTAGACCCAACAATATAATCATGAAGATGAATAGGGGATTGAATTACACAATGTGGATAATCGGTGGAAAGATCTATGGGGAGTAGGGTTAGTGGTGAGGTAGAAGATGAGCTATAAGGTGTAATGGATAGTTGACCATTAGGGAGAGCAGTCTGGAGGGAATCAGGGGTTAGCAAAGGCGTCTTTACAAATGAAGAACCTACATCAAACGCATTAAAGAAGAGATCTATGGAAGGATTAGTAAACATGATGGATGTAAAGAGTGACGGTAAGTGAAACGAGGATAGGGATGAAAACATTTTACGCTCCTAGAAAACCACAAGACGGGATATACAAAAACGTTTAGAAATAGGATCCCAACAACGATAGCCTTTATGTTCAATCTCATACCCGAGAAAGCAACAAAGTCGAGAGTGAGCTTCAAGTTTGGTGTGTTTGTGAGGTTGAAGGAGGACAAAACGTACAAGCCCAAAAACCAAAAGATGTGTTTATAGAGGGCTAGTGCCATGCAGACGTTCAAAGGGAGTTGGATTGTGGATGACAGGAATGGAAACACTATTAATAGTATACACAACAGTAAGTGTAGCTTCCCCCCGAAAGGTTTCAGAACATGAATAAGAGAGAAGGAGAGCTCAAGTAGTGTCGAGAATATGTCAAGAATATGCTGATGTTTCCTTTCAGCATGTCTATTTTGCTGGGATGTGCCAGCTAGGAACAATGAGGCTGAGTTCCATGACTCTAAAGAAAAGAGAGGAAATCCGAATTCCAATACTCCATAGCATTGTCAGAGCGAAAAAAATTTATGTTCTTTGAAGATTGGGTTTGGACCATTTTTGCAAAGGTATAATAAATTTGTTTAAGTTCAAATCAATTTTTCGTGAGAAACAACTATGTAAACCTTGAAAAATCATCAACAAAGATAACAAAATAACAAGATCCCCCAATGGTAGTAGTAGGAGATATGGCCCAGATATCAGAATGTATGAGATCAAAAGGTACATGGGAAACATAAGTACTTTTATTAAAAGATAAAGCAGGTTTTTTTTTTCATGACCTAAACCCGCCCCTATAGGTTTAGCGTCATAACCAATCAGTAATCCTAAGATTACCTACGGCCTCTGAAACAGAATCACAAAATAAGAGGCTAGCGAAAGCAAATAACAAAAATATATTTGTCTAATGAGCTGTGCAGATTTATATGAAACATAATATTTAAAACTTTATATACATATCCAAAAATCATTCTCATGTTATACCCACACATTTAACTACAACATCTTAAGTACAGCCAACAAAAACAAACAAAGTCTTATATACAGAAACAGCCGGAGCTTATAACACGCGACATTTCAGGAGCCTCCATGTGAGACACAATGATTGGCTAACAATAGAGCACAGATCCAGACAAAAGTCTTCAGGCCTGATCTCTAGAACACTCACTTATACATATATATACAGAGTGAGCTAAAACCCAGTGAATAGCATAAATGTAAAGAAATTAGTGAACGAATTCCGAACATATCATATTTATAAACTAGATCACAATTGAATCAATTCTCATATCCGAATATAATAATGGTATATCCAATAGAATATGTCACATCGTCATCTAACTAGGGTAATCAGTTCCGAATACCAATTAAACACATATCACCACAATGTCTAGTGGCTAACGAGATCTCGTATGACATATATGTCATGGACCAGCATTTACATGTCGTCCCCCATGACTTTGGACTATCTGTGGATGCCATAATAGATTCCAAACATAGGACATTCGTTTACATAAACAAATATCATTTCAGAAATCATAACTTATTGAATCACATTTAGAACATAATTCATATGAACATATCTTTACAATAACATTACTCACTGTGGGCTTCCAGAAACAGTTAATCGGTCTCCAATTCTCAACCTACAATAAAAAATGTACATAGCACAAAACACGTCTTACCATTACACATTCATATGGCCATCCCAGCTTAGCTTTCTTTACATTGATTCTTATTCTTTCTTATCACATGCTCGAATACATTGAAACATACTCTTTGTAATCTCTTAACTTATTACATTTTTTTCTTAGTGTGTTTTTAATTCATATTCTCATTATTGAACCTAATCATGGCTTAAGAATGCCTAAGATAGAAAGAGGATGCAATTATGCACTTTGAAACACTTAACAAAATTTCAAAAAACAAGGCAGTTTGCTCGAGGGCAACTTTGGTCGCTCGAGTGGACTCCTCGGTTTGCAAAAGTACGAAGAGCTCTTAATCTATGCTTGAGCTCAGCTTTCTTTGCTCGAGCCAAGGCTCAAAACAAAGGGTGGTTGCTCGAGCACATGTTTTGTCGCTCTAGTAGAGTGCTTATGTCTGCAAAACTTCTGGGAGCTTGCATTCTTTGCTCGAGCGGTAGATCTATTGTTCGAGCGGTCTGCTAATTTTTTGGGTTTTCAAAACAAAAGTTTTGAGCTTCCAAATGCAAATTTAAAGGCAAAACTCATGCATGGCTTGTTCTTTAAACTTGAAAACTTTTCCATAAACATGAATACATGACCTCTCATAAATCATTTGCTCAAAATCACAAGTAATTCCCAAAATTGATTTCATAAATTTTGCATGTAAGTATTTACAAACCATTTTCTCAAAACTCATGTCTTTAGCAAATTTAAACTCAAAAGTCTCATGCATGAACAAAATTCATTTTCAAAACATGAAATCAAACTTTAAAACATGATAATTCAACCATGCATGTGCCAAGTAATTCATAATTATAATCATGGATGGTAGAATTCAAACTCCAATGACCATGCATGAAACATTTAACTTCAAATTCTTTTTCAAAGCTTACAAATCATAGAGATCAACTTCAAAATAACTCAATTCTAGAATGCATGTGAGATATAACTTCAAAACTCAATTGAACCAACATATTCATAATCAAAACTAAAGAATCGTGTCAAAACTATACATGCATGTTAAGCTACTTCCGCTTCTTGGCATTGTTTAACTAAAAACATGCAATTAATCTCATACAGTTCATGAATTCAACCCTAAATCATATAACCTTCAAGAATTAAGGGTTAGATGCTCACCAAAAGCCTTCACATACACTAGATTCTTGCAAAACTTGAGCTACTCTAGCAAAATCTTCAACTTCTACCTTGAATCTACACTTTCTCTCTCTAAATGGAGTCTCTCTCTCTCTCTCTCTCTCTCTTTCTCTCTCTCTATAGAATGCATTATTAGATTTTAGCACTAAGGAATGGAAGAAATGAGCTCAAGAATGAGCTTATATCAACCTTATATAGTTAGGATGACTTATTACAATAATTAGAAGATTAGGCTTGCCAAACAAAACTTAATTTACTAAACTGAATCAATTTTTAATTAAACTTACCAAAGTGCTCTAAATATTCCAAATAACATATTTATGTAACCAATTCCGATTTTGGATACCGATAAGGCTTTCAATTTTCAAATTAAAACAAAATTCCAGACATATATTTCTACAAGTTACATATATAAAGCCAAATAGCATACAAAATACACAATTAGCATATAATTCTATTCTAAACACTTGGTTAGCATTCTTAATTACGGATTAATAGTTAATTATGGATCGAGGTTGTTACAATTTTGCAAGTTGACAAGGCAAACAATCAAAGTGATCGAGAAGTACATGATCCAATTGACCACTAGAAACTAAAGACTTTAACCGACTAACAGAAATATGCCCTAAGCGACAATACCAAAGATAAAAAGAGGACAAAGAAGAATCAGATGCAGGAGCAGCTAACCGTGTGGAGTCTGAAACATGAAGGTGAATGTGTCCAAGAGTGTGTTCCGTCTGAGGGTCCTGCACCAAACAACCATTAACAAAAAAAGTGACAGTTAGACCAAGCTCATATAATTGACTAATGGAGACAAGATTTAAGGTAAGAGCAGGGATATGATGAACATGTGGTAAAGACAAATGAGAGGTAGAAATAGAGCGAACATGACTTATAGGCATGACAGAACCATCAGCAGTATGAATAGAGGAAATATAAGCCGATGGAGAGATGAAAGAAAATATAATAGAACTGGAAGTCATATGATTACAACATGTGGAATCAAAATACCAAAAAGATATACCTAAAGTCACAGACAGAACAGTAGGGAGAGGTGTACCAGAGGGTGAGAGAAATTGGTTGAACATGGCCTCAACGTCAGTTTGGAAGGAAACAAGAGTAGACGGGTCTAGAGGCTAAAAAAAAATCCTCAGTGGCAACAGTAGTAGCAGCAGTGCGGTGAACAGGCAAAGATCTAGACTAATTCCTATGACCATGTGAACAACCCTTGGAAGAGTCATCCCGAGAGAAGTAACCAGTGGAAGATGACCGGGAGGGATTGTGAAAACAATCCTGCTGCCGATGACCAGGACATTTTTGTTGCAATACCGACAGGGTCTGACTGGGAAATGAACCAGAAGATAAGCAGAAGGAAGGTCCTGATTCTGACAATAAATGTAGACAGTGGATCGTTGGGCTGATAGGGAAAAAGAAGTCCGTGATTTAGGAGTGACAAGAATAGAGTCTACATAATGTGTCTGGAGAGTATTAAGACGAGTTTCCTCAGATAATAGCTCTGAAATAGCCTTCTCAAAAGTATGTAGTAGAGTGTGATGAAGGAGAGATGCATACATTGGCTCAAAATGGGTAGTAAGAGCCATGAGAAATTGAACCAACCCCTGCTAATTACGATATGTAGTGAATAATGTAACATCTTCAAGGTGAGGCCATGGAGATTCTGAGAGAGCCAGCTAGTTTGAAACAGAATACATCTGAGAAAGAAAGTCATTAATAGACTGACCAGGTTCTTGACACATGTTGTGAAGATGACTCTGAAGTTGATACTGATGTGCAAGACCGGTAGTTTAGTATCGTTCTTTCAAAAACTCCCAAATATCTTTAGCAGGAGTGGTAATAAAGTCAAGCTGAAAATGACCAAACTGAAGACTAATAATGGAAACAGAGGTATTCCAAAGCCAAGTGATGATCTGGTAGTTCTTCTTATCCCAGTCTTCTAAACGGTCTTCAAATTTAGCAGCAGTTTCGGTAACTTCTTTCGCTGGTTTGGTCACATCCCCGATGATAATATGCTAGAGTTTCCAACCTTTGGGAAAAGAAGAGATGGCTTAGGCCCACATAACATAATTGGATCCATCAAGCATAATAGAAATTGGATGGGAGGCATCATGATGATCTGTAATAATATGGTGTTAGGACAAAATAAATAGGAACAAAACTGTATGAGCAAAATTAGATAAAATAGATCGTACTAGTGAGTTCGGAAGGTCGAAAATAGTTAGAAAAGGGCTGAATGGTGCAGAGATGATGTCAGCAAGAGGTTGGATGATGTTAGCAGAGGCACGGTGCACAATAGTAGGGGGAAAGGTGCGGCTCACAATAGCAGCAAGGGGCGCGCGGCGCACATTAGTTGAAATGGTGCACACGGGTTTATAGTAGCAGAAACGGTGCATGTGGGTGCACGATAGCAGAAGCAACACACGCAGGTGCACGGTAACAGGAACAGTCCACGTGGGTGCATGGTAGTAGAAATGGCGCATGCGGGTGCACAGTAGCAGAAACGACACATGCGGGTGCGCGGTAGTAAGAACGGCACACTCAGGTGCATGGTAGGACGCGTGTTTGCGTGTGGGAGAGTGGTGGCGGAAGGCTGGACGTGCCAACGAGAAAAGCGGTACGTGAAGGCGCGTGAGGAGGTTTCCTGCGACGGGCCTAGTGGTGTTGGAACCAAGGCCAATTTTGACCACTATGGGGCAATATTTTTTAAAATTTTGGTCAATGATGATGATGGAATAGCGACGAAACAGTGTTGTGGAACAAGAATGCTGTATTGATGAAAAAGAAAAGAGATGCTATAATGCCACTATGTACAACCAACAAGCAAGAGAAAGAAGGAGCTAGGATTTATGACCTATGCTCTGATACAATATTACAATTGTTGGAAGAAATGTGGGAATTGTGTATCTTTATTTTTTATAAATAACCATGTACAAGAGCTCCTATATATTGGAGAGTGATACAATCCTAATCTAACTCTAATTCCTAACTTATGATATGCATTAGCAATGATATACATTAATTAGGATTTATATACATTAACTAGGATATACATTAAGAAGTGAAAATAAAAAGACCAAAATCCATATCACCTATAAATTTAAGTGTTTTTTAGAATACAAATTAAAATTACCTAAATTTTAAATATTATAATAACTAAATTTGTAAATGGTTGTGCATAAGTTCGTTCACCGTTACAACCTCAATGTTGTTGCGGCCATATCTACCACTAATACAGCCCCCACTCAATTGCTAACGCCAACACTACTATCGCATCACTACCACGATTATTGCCACTACCATTACTTCCACCACTATTACTACTAACTTCACCAACATTGCTATCATCACCACAACCACCACAATTATCATTATCACCACCTCTCCACCATTATTATTACAACCCTTCACCTCTACTACTATAGTTGTTACTGCCATAGCCACTATCACTTACCTCTCTACCTCCAATATATCTCCCACTATCCCCCAGCCTCTACTTCTACGTCTTCCTCCACCTCTAATACCATTGACATCGGCACCATAGACACCATAATTGTTGACGCCACCACTTCCTCATCCTTTACCACCAATACCTCACCACCAAAAAATAAAATTGAAAGAGAAAATTTAAAAATAATAAATTTAAAATTCAAAATCAAACAATTTGTTTTAGTTCAGTACTCATTTTTATCAAATAAACATTCGACTTAAAATATTAAATATTTAATTTTCAATTTTTAGTTATATCAAACACCACTTTAATTTGGTACTTAAAACTTTATTTTGAAAAATTACAAAAAATAAATAAATTCCCAAGGTTTGGCTCTTTAACAAAATAAATTATGAATTTTAAATTTTGTTAATTTAAGTCATAATATTTTAATTTATTTTCAATTTAAACCATCAGTCCATTTCCATTGAGTAAAACAATGGAAAAAAGAATATTTTAATTATTAAATTTAATCTAGATATACATAAAATGCTCAAAATCTCATTTTATTTAACATTGATTTTGATAGATAAATTATATTTTTTTCTTCACTTTTAATCAATTGAAATAGATTTATGATTTAAATTAAAAATAAATCAAAATATTAGAATCTAATAAATTAGTAAAATTAAAAACTCAGTATTTATTTTATTTCAATGGCCAAATCTTGAGATTTTTCTTTATAATTTTTTCATTTTTTTTTTCCTTAATTGATTCAACAACCAACAACTGTTCAAAATTTGATACATAAAAAAATACAAAAACCACTTGGACACCTCTTGGCAATATGTTTGTTTGACCCAAGTTCGAGGGCAATCCATGAAAAATAGGATAACTTTAAGGATAAATTACACTAACACCCCTCTATTATTCTAAAATCACACTGTTATTCCCTTTATTCTATGAAATATCAGTTATATTCCCTGTCAGTTGAATCATTAAAAAAATCAAGTAAAGTTACTATAATGCCCATATTGACTAATTTAAAATTAACAAATAAAATACTCTCTTCTTCGACCTCTCTCGTTGTAATGAAAAGACTTCCCGTTCAATCAACCCCAATCTATTGATGCATGCCCAAGAACAATTCTATAATGTCTCAACACCACACCATTGGCAACAGGCATACCAAAGTAAAATAAGATAATTTAACAAGATTGTGTTCTACCAACGTAATATAACAAGATTTTTTTTTTTTTTTTTTGAAATTTTTTTTTGAAAATGAAAATGCCAAACGGCTTACAGAACATCATTAGCTAACAGAGCAGAAAGTTCACAAAGGGGATGAGCAACCCAATCCAAAGGCAGTGAGCCCTTTAGGTGCATAGAGGCAACCCAATGGGCGACACGGTTACATTCTCTGGGGGACCAGCTGAAAATGATATTGTGACGAGCTCAAGCTTGAAGGATGTCATAGATAATGGCTTGACAGTCCCAAGGAGGATCCAACTCGGACACACTTAGCTCAATAACTACTTTATTATCGCTTTCAACATGGACTTGAAAGAGATCGAGGGTTGAAGACAAGGCACAAGCCAGTCGAACTGCTCATGCTTCTCCTTGGGTAATCGAAGATGATTGAACAGTAAAGGTAAGACCATCCCGTAGATGTCCTTTCCAGTCCCAAAGAACCACAGCTAAAGAAGTCCTATGACTGTCCGAAGCAAAGCTAGCATCACAATTAAGCTTGAACTACCCTTGGGGAGGAGGAATCCATCGTAGAGAATTCACCGGTCCCTCAGGTGTGACAGGATGCCTTGGAGAAGGCTGGTTCACGGTGAGGACCTCCTTCCATAGGGATGTAGCAAGACTCAACGTAAGCGACGGATTTGTAGGTTGGTGGTTGAAGATAAACTCATTTCTACCCTTCCAAATTTCCCAGCAGATAATTGCCACTTTACCCACCAAAAATCTGCGATGTTCATTGTTGGGACAAAAACTCATAAGCCTAACAACCCACTCTGCCACCGAACCAAAGGATTGCAGGTCAGCTTTGAACCCCAGGTCACTTCCAAACCACACACCTCTAGTCCAAGGGCATTGAAAGAGTATATGTTCAATAGACTCAACCTTGCTCCCACAGATGGGGCACTCTTGAGAAGATGCACATTTCCTACGGAACAAATTTTCTTTTGAGGCAATCCTGTTACTGCACACTCTCCACCAGAATTGACGGATCTTGGGAGGAATTTGTAAGGACCAAATCAGCTTCCACATCTTCTCTGGAATAAGAAAAGAAAAGGAGGCCCTTGTTGTGCTTTTACCAAGATGATCCTCAATAGCCACTTCATAACCACTTCGAACTTCATAGTTACCTTTAGTTGTGAAGTGCCAAACGAGGGAGTCTGCTTGGTTTTCGTGAGAGATGGGAATAGATATGATTTTCAGAAGCTCCTCCTTGGACACTAGAACTTGCAACCTATCAAGATCCCATTCTTTGGTATGTGGCTTAATCACGTCCCGCACCTTTGAAATTTGACAGTGAGGAGCAGGCCTTGAGATTAGTTTAAAGTTTGGGTTACTGGGGATCCAATTGTCCTCCCAAAAGTTGATAGAATCGCCATTCCCTATCTGCCAACGGGCCCCCTTGATCAGTAAGTCTCGCCCTTGAAGCAAGCTTGACCAGGCCCACGATGCACTTCGACCTTTGACTGCGTGCAAGATATCCGAGTGTGGATAGTAAACTCCTTTTAAAATTTTAGCACAGTATGAGTTTGGGTATTTCAATAAACGCCAAGCTTGACGAGCCAAGAGAGCAATATTAAAGACCTTGAAATCCCGGAATCCCAATCCTCCCTTTGATTTGGCCAGAGTCATAGAGTCCCAACTAAGCCAATGTATACCTCGATTATTTGGATTACCTCCGCACCAAAATCGGCTCAAATGGGCATTAGGTTGGTCGCAAAATTTCTTTGGGAAGGCAAAACACGCCATTGCATAAGCCGGGATTGCTTGGACAACGGATTTGATAAGAACTTCTCTCCCCGCCTGTGATAAGAGAGTACGCTTCCAACCTTGCATTTTTTGAATCGCCTTTTCCATTAAAAAGCCAAAAGCAGCTGACTTGGATCTCCCCCAAAAGGAAGGAACCCCCAAATATTTTGATTCCTTGCTAGTCAATGAAATGCCCATGGATGTGCAGATGTCGTTTTGGACTGACATAGGGGTGTTAGCAGAGAAAATGATGCTGGATTTGTCAAAACTAACAAGCTGACCCGAGGCACTACAATAATCATGAAGAATAGCCTTCAGGGCTAGACTTTGAGAAGCATTGGCAGTAGAAAAAATAAGGACATCATCAGCAAAGAAGAGGTGAGAGAGAATGGGACAACCCCTCCTAAGTTTGATACCATCCAAGTGATTCTCATAGATGCTGCGCGAGATCATAAGAGATAAAACATCCGCCACCAAAACAAACAAATAAGGAGAAAGAGGGTCACCCTGTCGTAACCCTCGCTCCAGAATAAAGGAGGCCCGTCGCTCCCCATTGACGAAGATTGAAAAGGACACTGTACACACTGATTCTATAATCCATTGGACCCAAATCGGACAAAATCCCATCTTAAGCAAGAGAGCCATCAGAAAATCCCATTGTATCCGGTCATACGCTTTGTTGAAATCCAGTTTAAAAGCCATTTCATGCACTGCCCCTTTTTTCTTTAACTTTAGGTGATGAAAAGCTTCATGAGCAACCAAGATGTTGTCTTGTATAACCCGTCCCGGGACAAAAGTTGATTGATGTGGAGAGAGGACTTGTTGTAACACAACCTTGAAAAATCTTGGTAATGAATTTTAGGACGAAGTTACACAAGCTGATGGGTCGGTATTGAGAGAGCTTTTCTGGATTTGGAACCTTTGGAATAAGCACAAGATTTGTCTGGTTCAGTTCTTTTAAGAGAAACCTGTTCACAAAAAAAGATTGGACCGCATTGCAGACATCCTCCTCTACCACCTCCCAGTACCTTTGAAAAAAGATGCCAGAATACCCATCAGGCCCTGGAGCTTTCAAGGCTCCCAGATGGAAAGCTGTAGATTTAATCTCAGTTCGGGTCACAGGACGGGTGAGGGAGGTATTCATGTCCGCTGTAATAACACAATGCACCACCAACAGAACTGAGTCAAAGTTTCGGGGAGGTAAGCTCGAGAAGAGGCTAAAGAAATAGTCATGCAGATGGGACTTAATTTTAGGTTCAGAAGTAAGCCACCGGCCATCTTCCCGAAGCAATTTTATCATCTGATTTTGTTGGCGACGTTGAATAATTGACGCATGGAAAAATGCCGATTTTTGGTCCCCATATTGAAGCCACCGAACCCTCGATCTTTGATGTAGAAACATCTCTTCATGAAGCAACACATCGGCAATAGCTTGTTTTACTTGACGCTGGGCCTGCACATTATCCTCCGACCATTCTTGGGATTGGATATGTAAAAGATTATTCTTTAGGCCCTCAAGCTTAATGCGATTATCCCCAAATTCCCTCCGACTCCAAGATTTTAGAGCTAGTCTGCACCCTTTCAGCTTTTGAACCAACCTGAACATCGGTGAGCCTGAACCAGACTCCTCCCATTTGGTAGAAATTACATCGAAGCAGCTTGGAGAAGTAGTCCACATAGATTCGAACTTAAATAACCAGGCAACTTTTTTTAGAGGACGACATAAATTGAGAATGAGAGGGTAGTGATCCGAACTGAGGATGACCTCATGGAAAACCTGGGCACAAGGAAAACACTCTCTACACTTGACCGTGGCAATGGCACGGTCCAGTCTCTCCCTCACATTGTGTTGGCCTGCTTGATTGTTTGACCATGTGAATCCATACCCTTTAAATCCTAGGTCCATTAGAGCACAGTCCTGGAGCACTTGCTGAAATCCCAAAATCCGTTGGATGTTCGGACTTGACCCTTCCACTTTTTCCCAATAGGCTCCGACCTCATTAAAATCCCCAATACAAAGCCATGGAAGATGATTAACCTTGGCTATATTCCTAATCAAATCCCAGAACTCACGGCGGATATGTTCCCTAAGAGGAGCATAAAGGAAAGTTGCCAACCAGGTATGGCCATTGGCAGAAATAAGACACTTCAGCAAGTTACTATTTTTTGATCTGACATCCACATCCACATCCACCTCTTGTGTCCACCATAACGCTAATCCACCCGCAAGTCCATTTGGTTCAACATAGCAACTGTTGTGAAAACGGAGACTACGACGAATTCGTTCCAACCGGGAACATTTATTCTTTGTTTCCATCAAGAACACCAAGCTTGGACGATGGGTCGTACACAACCCTCTAAGGATCTGGATTGTTAGAGGTCGCCCAAGCCCCTGACAATTCCAGCTGATAATCAGCATGGGGCGTGTGACTGATATGGGCCAGCTACCAAAGCCCTTTCAGAATTTGCCTGGGATGGCGGTTCTGGATATGTGCTTGGGACTTGTGAGCATGTCACGAATTCATCCAGAACCAGAGTTGGTATAGGTTTGTTCAAAGAAGATTGGAGGGTGAGAAGTGAGTCCAGGTGTTTATCATTATTCACTATGACCTCAACCAAAGCAAGAGAGGGGGAAACAGGTAATGCATGCTGTTGAGGCCGTGCCCCCCGTTTGGTCGTTGTTTTCCTGGGTGCCTTCCTAGGTGGAATTTGACTGCTTGGGTTTAGACAGAGAGAGTGTGAAGCCACTCTAAATTCAGGTGTGGGTTTAAGTAGCTTTGGGTTGGGTAGCTGGAGATGGTCTAGGTCTTGGGCTTTCCTTTTCAAGGATAATGTATTGAAAGCTTTGGACAAAACCAAATCAGGAATAATAGGGCCCAAAGGGAGAGAGGTGGAAGTAGGTTGTGGGCTAGGAGGTGGGCTTTGGTCTGAGTCAGGGGAGGGTGGGATGGATAGAAGAGAAGGTGGGTTTTTGGGGAAGATGGGCTTTCTGAAGGTTCAGTGACAAAGTAGGCTGGCCCAGCATGAAGTGGAGGTTGTATAGGATGTAATGGCAGATTGGTAGAGACCCCAGGTGAGATCAGGTCCTGACGCCAGCAAGAGCTATGGCGGTGGGATTTGTGGATAGCAAGATGATTTGCCACAGACGTATGGGTGCTTGGTGGAAGGGGAATATGGACTGGGGGTTGGACACGTGGAATGTCAGGGTCATGGAGTAGTGGGTTGGATTCAGCCGTAGCAACAGAGCACAGAGGTTGCCCCCTTACCTTGTCCACTGTCGTACAGTTTGGAATGACTGCCGTAGGCATACTCGCCTTGATTTCACGCGCCGCTGGGTTGTTCATAGAGCTTACCGTCGGTGTGGCATTGCGAGAACCCGACGAAGAAAGTCTAGCTTTCATTGTATCAATTTGTTTCTGGTGAAACTCTACTGATAACCCCAGGTTTGGAGCCACCCCTGTCCTCAGCTCAGAACCATAACCAAATTGGCTTCCCATACTACGGTCGACAAATTTGCAAGAGTGCTGATCATGCCCAATCCTTCCATAATCGTAATAAAAATTGGATAATCGTTCAAATTTAAAATTTACCGACTTCTCCACTAACTCTTGGGTTGTAGGATCTTTTCTCTTCAGCATGAAGCCTCTGGGGAGGGGTTTAGAGACATTGATCTCGACCCAAATACGAAGAAAGCTTCGGTATAACAGTAGGCCATCATGGGGAGCTTCAACTCCAATCAAGGTTCCAATCGATTCAGCGATAATCTGACCGTTGCGGCGGGTCATTTTTTCCACGGGAAGGCCATGCACTTGAACCCAAAAAGGGCTCGTGGAAAAATCCATCTCTGAGGCCGCTTGCCCCATTACCAATGGTTTCAACACCAATTTTTTGATCGGCAAAAAAAATCTTTATTGATAAAAGTATAAAATTTTTTTTTTTTTCCTTAATTGATTCAACAACCAACGACTGTTCAAAATTTGATACATAAAAAAATACAAAAACCACTTGGACACCTCTTGGCGATATGTTTGTTTGACCCAAGTTCGAGGGCAATCCATGAAAAATAGGATAACTTTAAGGATAAATTACACTGACACCTAAAATCACACTGTTATTCCCTTTATTCTATGAAATATCAGTTATATTCCCTGTCAGTTGAATCATTAAAAAAATCAAGTAAAGTTACTATAATGCCCATATTGAATTATTTAAAATTAACAAATAAAATACTTCTATTCTTCGACCTCTCTCGTTGTAATGAAAAGACTTCCCGTTCAATCAACCCCAATCTATTGATGCATGTCCAAGAACAATTCTATAATGTCTCAACACCACACCATTGGCAACAGGCTTACCAAAGTAAAATAAGAAAATTTAACAAGATTGTGTTCTACCAACGTAATATGACAAGATTGGCCTTCATCAGTATGCATTATAAAGAAATGAAACTTGGGTAAATTTATTTATTTATTTTTCATTAAAAACTTGGATCATATCTATTACCCAAAACGATAAGCATGCAATAAAACTCCAACAATAGTGTATATTCTAAATTTTTTTCTAAAAAAAATCTAAAATTTAAAATGTTAATAAAATTAAGTATAAATCTATGAAAAAAATCTAAAATTTAAAATGTGGATTAAAATTAAGTTTAAATGTATGGAAAAATATATGATGGGCGTTCTTATAATAAGGCATATCATAAGAAAGTTATAATTTTTTGTGGTTAAACTATTGAATGTTTATGTCCTATGTAAATTTGTGGCAAAAATTACGAATGGGGGATTTAAAAAAATGCTCCATGTTATTGATTTTTTGTCACTATTTTACATCATCTCTTACATAAATACTCATGATTGGTTTTTTTATTTTGAGTTAATTATTAAATATTAATGAAAGTATATAATATTTTGTCATGTATTTTGGTGATATAAAAATATGAAGAAATAAAAAAGTGATATATAGTAGTGTTCGTGAATTTATTTATTTATTTATTTATTTATTTATTTTTTTGATCGCCAGTGTTCGTGAATTTATGATGTGCAACATAATGTGAAAGTTTTTTTTTTTTTTTTTTTTTTGTAATAAGAATAGTTGTGTCAACTTATTAATTTATATTTCAAATTTTCTTACGATGTTGTTATAAAATGCATACCATATATAATATTTTAAGGTGCTCATATTAGCATTTCTCTAAATTTGCACCATACATTAAAATTCTGATTACATATAGCATGCCTAATAAAACTCTTGCTATTAAATAAAAGAGAAATTATAAATTAGTGTAAAAGATTAAAAATAAATATAAACATATAGAGATGCACCTATTTTTGTGCACAAAAAATCAAAAAAGTTACACCCCTATCTTTTGATAAAAAATTTCTCAACGTCTTCACTATCTTATAATTTCTTCTTAAATAAATGATTCCGTCAATACTTAGCCCATGCAATATTGGATTTCATACTCATGCTTCTTTTGCCTACTAATTGCTGTAGGCTATCTCTAAGGATAATTCTAAAGGCTTATCATATCGTCCTTAAGGAAGAAGAAATAAATTTAGGGTAAATTAGGCATTTAAAAGATTTGTTTTTCTCACGTCATGAACTTTTGTTAACTCAATTGACGTTTGATCAACAAAAGGGGTAGACTGTTACATAATTTTCTAAAGCAAAGGAGTACAGTGACATTTCAGATAATAAAAGGGATGACAGTGTGACTTCAGAGAAATAGAAGGTGTGTCAGTGTTATTTACGCTAACTTTAAGTTTTGTTCAAAAATATTGTATGGTTCTTATCAACGTAAGAAAGATATAGTGCTTAACTGAGCAATGTATGAAATTAATTTTCAAACTATTTTCATAGATTTCCTCGGGCTATGGTCAAGTAAAATTCAACGCTCCGTCAAGTGGCACAATTTGGCATTTTATTGAGATTTATGGTATCAATTTGCAGATATTGAGTAATGGTCTCTATAATAGTATCGAGCACAGAGCAACGGTGAATTCAGTAAATGAAAGAATGTCAATTGCAATGTTTTTCAACCCCAAGTTTGAAGTGGAGGTCGGACCTGCAACTAGCCTTCTAAACCCACAAAACCCTCCATTATTCAAAAGGGTTAGTATGGAAAAGTACTACAAATATTTCTTCTCTCACAAGCTCAATGGAAAGTCATTCTTAGAGCAAATGAAGATTGGAAATGAAGAAGATGACACTGCTTGATGGCAATCACTCTCGTACTCTTAAAATTAAATTAAGAAAAATATAATATTGGTGTTTGTACTATGTAATGTATTAAGGTTTGGAACACAACCTCTAAATAACATGTCATGTATGAGACAACGAGATACAAAACCTCCCTTTATGTGTAAGATAACCCAAAATATACCTAGCTCACTCATCGAAGCTAGTTGTTTGATCTCTTTTTATGTATAACTAATGTATAAAAAAATAATATTTTTTTTGTGGTTTGTATGTTGACTATTATAGTAGTTTCAAATTTTTGTATGGTTAATTACGCCAAAACCTCTTAAACTATTAATGATTATCAGTTTATTTCTTTATTTATGACAAAACTATTAGAGATCTCAAAAATTCTACCAAATGTTTTATCAAATGTCTCATATGGGTGTATGACCCACTTCCACTCTCCATGTGAGACATTTGGTAAAACTTTTGATAGAATTTTTAGGATTTCTAGCATTACTCTATTTATGAACCCATATACACATATTGATACCCTCAACTATAATAACTAATTACTCCTCTAGAAGGGGGCTTTACTTGTTTATTTTTTTATAGTTGAGTGGGTTGAAATATATAGATTCGTAGATGAAAGGTAAGGTAATAAACTGCTATTCACTGATAGTAGTAGGGTATAAGCGCAACTGGCCTCCCAAGAGGATAAGCGCAATCGACTTATAATTTTCGTATCTTATTATCCCACAAAATCGTTAAAATCTGGTCAAATAACATTTAATCAATGCAAACTTAGATCCACCATATGACCTGTATAGTTCTTTAATCATTTTCGCACATAAGTTAAGTGTTCAAAGAAAAAACAATAAAAACTTGTGGCCTTCACTTGGTTTTAAAGACCAAGAACCATAAAATGACTCCCTAAAAGCAACTAATCAATCATTACTAGAGAACTCGATTTGGGGACTTAAGTACAAGATCTGAAAGTTTTGTGCACCCATCTAGTCCAACACAAGGTTGAACTCTACTAATTATCATGACAATTTTAAATCTAAAATTGGTAAGACTTATGCATGACATGCGTTAATAAATAAAAGAATTAAACAACAATAATGTGGGATATATAACAAATATGGTTTAGACTCGTCCCATTTGATATTCTGGATTCAAGTTTCTTGGTTTTGTATTGTTGGTCTGGTCTTATTCCTCTTTTCCCTCCTTGAGTTTGCCTATTGGGATGTTGATTGTGTTTGAAACGGCTTGGTAGCTTGTTTTTCAAAACTTTGGCTGCCCAGATTTTGACCTCTACGCTCAAGCAGTCTTTGCAAGCTCTTAGTACTTTTGCAGGTTTGCAAAACTACTGGTGGAGTGAATTATACACTCGAGTGGTGCTTCTTGCGCTCGAGCAATCTTGGCTCGAGCGGCCCTTCTTGCGCTCGAGCGTTAGTCAGCTGTTTGCAAAACTACTGGAGTATGTATTCTGTGCTTGAGCGAAACTTCTTGCGCTCGAGCGCAACAACTTATTGTGTCTGGCTGCTCGAGTAACACATCTTGCGCTTAAGCGGACTGTGCGTATATTAGTTCATAAAAGTCACTTTTTACACCACTTTTTCGTCTCTCTCTCTAAACATTTTAAAACCCTAAATCTAGAGTTTCTCTCTCTAGAACTTACTCTCTCTATATAAATACACCAAGATCTACCCATTTCTCCACCCTACTCCATTTGTTAAAAAGGTAGAGCTCACCTAGAGTTTCGTTTTCATCCGAATAGAGTTGGATTTTGGTTTCCTTGAGATTTCTCTACTCTCTCCTTGGTGTTCCAACTTCGAGGTAGGGATTTTCTATACTCGTTTTGATTTTTAATTTAGCAATTTATTTTTCAGAAATAATTTTGTGGTTTTGGAGGATTTTGAACAAACCTAGGATTTTGGTTTAAAATCAAAAGAGAGGTTTTCAAATGGATGTATGGAATATGGTTGTGGGAGTGGAAATGAGGTTGAGTTGTGATAAAATTATTGATTTTGACACTTAGATTGGATTTTGGAAGAAAAATGAGTTTTGCCTTAAATGTTTTAAATATATTTTTTTGTATAAATAAATGAAATTAATGTTGGAAATGTGAAATTGGATAGACATTGATATGGATGGTGGAGTTAGATATGTATTATCACTCATCTTGAAATTTAGAAAGTTTATCTATATTGGAGGTTTTATATCTGTATAGAAATATTTGTTTTGGGCTATCGGTGGGGGATAGCTATGGTTGTTATAAAAATTACATGAGAATTAGGTGAATTGAAGCTAATTTCTCATTTACGTGCATTGAACATTGTTGCTCATTTAAAACATAACATATGCATATGAATTTGAGAAAAATGAGTGAATGTTGGAAAGAGGTGTGTATCACCAAATTAAGTTGGCCTATGTGTCCAATGTGAAAGTCTTGAAAAACGCACGTATACATGGGTGCCGATTCCCGCGGACGAAATATTTGTAAAATGGCAATATTAGTGCTTGTATAGATACGTTTACATAGGTGTCGTTTGACGGTTTTCCGCGGATGACATATTCGTGAAAGGTTGTACTGGTTTAAGATTTTCCCCTTATTTCCTATTATAAAGAGCACGACTTGAAAATTGTGAACTCAACTAAGCATGGCATTATTTTTGGAAAGAAAATGTAAAACGTTTTGATAAGGGCATCACATGTACATAAAACCTTATATCTTTATTAAGATTCATATATTGTGTTAGATTATCTCTACTGGGTTTTGGCTCACTCTATATAGGAAAGCCATTTTCAGGTGTTAGAGAGATGCCTCCGCCAAGGCAGTAGCTTGGGAGGATTGGAACAAGAGTTTCATTTTGTTTACTTGTTGTTAGCATTTTGTACAAACCTAGGGCTTTACTTGTACTAGATTTAAATCTATTTTGATGTAATCAAGTACAGTCTTGGAATGTTGTAGCCTTCAGGGCATTTTTATTGTTTGTTTAACTTCTATCTCATATCTTTGTTGTTGGCAAATGCTATAGATTCAGGGTTAGGACTTATGAATGTATATTCGCATGTGTCTCATCTTTTGTATAACTGCGTCTCATATAATGGAAGGATATTATACTCTGATTTATATTGTCATTTAATTGTCGTTATGGATGGTTTACTGTATTAAATTTTGGCGAGTTACAACTTGGTATCAGAGTGTACCGGGTTTGAATACTTTGGGTACGTTGGAAGTGGTTATTATCACAATGGGTTTGTCTCGCTTAACAGAGATGTTTGTATGTATGGTATGCTTATGTGATAACATGCTCATGTGATTATATGTGTATGATATTTTATTTCTAGGATATTGATTGGGTCTACGGGTTTCTAGAAGTCCTATTAGAAGAGCATTTGATCACTGCTTTTTCTAATTGAAACTCTGACAACGCTGCGCGACGGTTATTATTTTGGAAGGAAATTCATATGTGTCTATGTGACTATGCGCTTATGTGGAGTGAATTACTGTTGTCCACCTCATTAAGATGCGAGTGAGTGAGCTTTGGCATATTTGTAAATGTGCTAATCTCTTTTGTTACCTTTATTAGGATGTCAGGACGTGGTCATGGTGGTAGGCGTGGTAGACCTAGATGGTAGGAGGTGCCGATACTGGATGATATTCCGGCACAAGAGGTGGGAGTTGGTCAGGCCAATGTGGCTGAATGAACAGGTTAGCGGACCATGTGTGCCTTAGCCCACGAAATGGTCGGAGCATTGTGGGAACCTATGGACATTCTCAGGCTGAGAATCAAGTCCAGGACCAAACAGTTGAGGCAAGGCCGTCATTCTTGAAGAGAGAGCTCTTCCAGTCCAGGGCGGATGAGTTTTTGGTCGATCCCAAAGAGCCTTTGAAAGCGGATGAATGGCTTGAACAAATGGTTAAGACGTTTGAGATGCTTGGCATCTACGATGGTGGTTTGCGAGTGACCTTAGCGTCCTTTCAGTTGAAAGGAGATGCTGGTCAATGGTGAAAGTATGCACGTGGGCGCATTGGGATAACTTGAGAGGCCTTCATTGATGCTTTCCAGGATAAGTTTTTGCCTCCCACTATTAGGGAGAAGTTGAGTGACCAGTTTTCTCAGCTCAAGCAGTTGAGCACACCAGTGGACGAGTTTGAGGCCGTATTTACTAGTCTGTTGAGGTTTGCACCGAAACTCATGGCGACTGAGGAGCGCTGTGAAGCCTCTGAAAAATGTTTTTTCTTTAAAAACCTAATGTTTAAATTATTTTCTTAAAGCCTTTAGTTACTTGAATTATTTCGAATCTTGTCGGTTAGCATTTATTTATCAAAATCGGAATATCCTAGCTGGATTAGGTTCCTTAGCCTAATTTAATTAAATTCTACATAAGTAAGGTTCCAATACATGAATTTAACTTCAAGCCCTCACTTCTTTATTTAAATTCAAAATTTCCCCAAAACTAGTACATGTACCTTATACTATAAGTATCATTAATTAATTGAGATATATATAAATATATACATTGAGGAATGTGCTCCTAGTACCTAGATTGATTAAAAAAAAACTATTCAATTGGGGGATTTGGTCATAGCCCCCTCACTATCTAATTTCTCTTTCAAAAGGACAAGAATTATATAAGTACTTTCAAAACCCCCTGATATTTTAAAATTTGTTTCTTTTACTATATTACCATCATATCTATCAGCTCTCCTATTAAGACATTTTCACTATGTATTTCAGAGTAAAATTTTACTCTGTATGAAAGTAAAATTTTACTATGAATGAGAGTAAAATTTTACACTCTGAAACTAAAAGTAAAATTTTACCCTGTATAAAAGTAAAATTTTACTCTGGTTCTGTCAAATGAAAAAAACAGAGCAATAGAACCAGAGTAAAATTTTACTCTGGTTCTATCAAATGAAATTTGATGTTTACTTTGAAAAATCGATGGAACTTTGAGCTTTAAGCTTTGAATCAGGCCTATAATCCTTGAATCAATCGATGTTTACTTTGAAAAACATTAAATCATACCTATAATCCTTGAATCAGGCCTATATTCTGAAAATTTTAGAGAGATCTCAATTTTTCATACCCCGGTTCTTCAGATTTTTCAGATTTTACAGATTTTTCAGATTTTTAAAACTTTGAGCTTTCAAAAATCTATATATTCGAATTCAAATCTTAAAACACACAAACACACACATATATATAGATATATATATATATATCTTCCCAAGGTTAAGCTCCCTAATCACTCCTAATTCATTGAACTTCCCAAGGTTAAGCTCCCTAATCACTCCTAATTCATTGAACTTCCCAAGGTTAAGCTCCCTAATCACTCCTAATTCATTGAACTTCCCAAGGTTAAGCTCCCTAATCACTCCTAATTCATTGAACTTCCCAAGGTTAAGCTCCCTAATCACTCCTAATTCATTGAACTTCCCAAGGTTAAGCTCCCTAATCACTCCTAATTCATTGAACTTCCCAAGGTTAAGCTCCCTAATCACTCCTAATTCATTGAACTTCCCAAGGTTAAGCTCCCTAATCACTCCTAATTCATTGAACTTCCCAAGGTTAAGCTCCCTAATCACTCCTAATTCATTGAACTTCCCAAGGTTAAGCTCCCTAATCACTCCTAATTCATTGAACTCTAAGTAAATCCTAGCTTGTCCATTCAATTCCAACTAGTGGGCTTCTATGTCATTTTACACCAAATTTGCCTATAAATATCACCACTCCCTAGCTTGGCAAACACAAGCATCACACTCACACACACACTTTCGGCTAGAGGAGAGGAAGGAGAACAAGAGAGAAGTCTTGAGAGGAAGAGGAAAGGAGAAGAGAGCCATCTTGTTCAAAGCTTAGCAAGTAAGCCACAACACAACCTTCTTTCATTTTCCTTTTTCTAATACATGTTCTTAAGGGTTCTAAATATTGTTTTTAGATGTGTCATTGATATATGTTAGTTATCATGTTTTCATCATAAAAGAGACAAAAATTTTCCCTTAGTGGATCCCTTTTCCCATAAATCTTCTTGTTTTGGGTATTGTACCTTAGAATCTGTTTTTGCAGCCCACTTTCAAAAATTCTAGTAAAATGTATAAAATTATTCTGGACCTCTATTTTATGTCAAAATCTTCCTTAAGGAGTTATCTTTCAACTAAAATTAGTTTCATGGCAAAACAGTGAGCAGTTTGCAAGCAAATCAAATTTTCATAACGATCGACGAATCTGGACAGCACTGGAGTGTTTTCTAAATAACTTAAAATCTAGAAAAGCTATCCCTTTTCCGAAATATGTTCTGGGAACTAGATTAGATTCTCTACGAACCATAGGAAGGCCGAGTCCGGTAAAAATTCTAAAATAGCCCTTCTATTCTAATCTTTATGTGATATCGAATCTGGAAATCTTGTTATGCATAGCTGTTTTATGCTCTTGTGTTCATGAAAATGTTTATTAGCGTATGATCATATCTTGGCATGATGTTCTACATATTATGGTTATGTTTTTATTCTCTTTCATCTTAATGATGCATGCTTATGTGGATATTATTATCTTGTTAAGATTGGTTTAACCTTGTTTTAAAACATTTTACTTAACAGGAAACTGAATTGGAATGGTATTGGGTTTTCGATCACTTGAGTAATGATGATAAAGTGTGATGTGTGGATTGTTGGGATACGTTCCCTATTTGGAAGTTAAAGTCTTGCGCAAGTGGTTTTCAGAACCCTTGAACGGAGTGGTTGTATTCGGACCCTAGGTGGTTTGGTGTGAGGAGAGATTTGGGCAAGACCCATTATTACCGTCTCTTTTGAGGCCCTGCGGTTGGCGCTACGCGGTATATAACTGATGGTAGGCATCCGAGATTAGTTCTGCAACACAGCAGCAAAAGAGAGGGCATACCAAATAATCCAAATCCGATTCTTGTGGTTGGGAGGATGAAATCTCTTTGGGAGATTTCTAGTTTACTAACATCTAACTTGTAACCCTTTATTTATCTATTTTGAGTATCATGCTTTACTACTTGTTGTTATATTTGAGATTGTATATTGGACTGGAAAAAAGACGGGGCGTGTGTGTGTTTACTGGGCATTCGAAGCTCACGACGTATCATGCCAAGTGACGAAGAGGAACTTATAGCTGGAGACGAAGAGCCTGAAACCTTCGAAGACTTTTGGCTATCTTAGTAAAGTTAGAAATTTCCTTTTGATGTTTTGTAAGACTCATGTGAAGATTTAAATTTTCTTGGGATGTAATGTAACGGAACAAGCTTTTGAATTAAAGATATTCGTGGTTGTTATGTATTTATATTCTACGTATATATATGAACCTTATCATTGCTTATGAGACCTTGTGTCAATGCCTTTTAAGATCTGTCAAAAGGGTAGTGTGCTGCCTAAGAAAGCCGGACTTAGAAGGGAGGCTAATTTGACTCTTTTGGCGAACTGGGATCTTACTTGGTTATTGACCACAGGACTCATTCGTGATTCTTCCTTGACTACAACCAATAGTATAGAATTGGGGCGTCACAAGCGCCGTTGTTTAGAGTTCGAGAAGAGGTTGAGGACTGGGCTCATGTTCAAAGTGGCTAAGTTAATGATTAGAGATTATGGACGCCTTGTGGAGGCGGCGACTCATCTTGAGGTCGTGATGCAGATGGAGGAGGAACGGATGAGGGACTTCAAAAGGAGTCAGGATGTTCAAGGGGGTAGTAAGAGACAAAGGGCTTCTACTCCATAACAGTCCAAGGGAGCACAGCGAGGTCCACTTTTCCAGTGCTGAGTTCGGGTTCTAGAAGAGGTGGTCAGGGAGATTTCACTTGCTTTAAGTATGGCCATCTAGGCCACAAGTCTCCAGCTTGCCCGCAAAGGGGATGAGGGCAACGATCTGCTTCTTCTATGACTTGTTCTCAGAGCTGGAGTCAGGGGAGTGGACAGTCGCTTACTTGTTACTAGTGTGGGCAGGCAAGGCATATGACGTGGTTTTTCTCTCAGTTGAGCAGCACACCTGGTGCATCTGGTTTGAGGCAAACACAGAGCCACCAGCCTGCACAATCAACACAAGCCTTGAGGGCCAATCAAAAAGCCTCTTGGGCTCAGTTAGTACATCAGGCTTATGCTCCGAGGGGTGAGTAGGTAGAGTAGAGACTTAAAGGCTTGTGTACGCTGTTATCGCACCAAACCCAGTACCAGCGCTTTCGGTAGTGACAAGTACTTTCTTATTATGCAATTTTATTGCTAATGTGTTGACTGATACGGATGCATCCCATCCATTTATCTCATCTGCATTTGCATCGACTTTGAGGTTAGAATTGGCTTAGTTAGCATTTCCTCTCAGTGTAGAGTCATTTATTGGTGGTGAGGTTATCTTGCAACAGGGGTGTCAGGGTTGTGACATAGAGGTTGCCAGACGTCAACTTCCTTTTGCATTTGTGTTGATTGACATGTCAAGTTTTGATCCTATTTTGGATATGGATTGGTTGTCATCATATCAGGCTGTCATAGATTGTCATCGTCAGAGGGTCACTGTATGCACCTTGAGTGGTGATTGTTTTTATTTCATAGGGGACAGAACCGATAGAGTCTTTTCACCGGTGTATGATCCGTGTGGGCAAAGTGAGCTTAGTTGTCTTCTTGCCAACTTCTTGGGTATTGAGTATGATGAAGTCTAAGTTGAGTTACTAAGGGTTGTTTTTGAATACTGGGATTTTTTTCCTGAGGAACCCACTAGTTTACCACCTCATTGTGAGATTGAGTTCTCCATCGACTTAGTGCCTTGCAAGACACCGATTTCTACGGCATTGTATAGTTTTGCATTTGTTGAGTTGAGTGAGTTGAAGATTCAACTCCAAGAATTGTTACATAAGAATTTTGTCTGCCCTAGTACTTCACATTGGGGAGCACCGGCTCTCTTTACCAAAAAGAAAGATGGTGCGTTGCGACTTTGTATTGATTACCGGAAGTTGAACCAGGTAACTGTTAAAAACTAGCACCTCATGCCTCGTATAGATGATCTATTTGATCAGTTGAAAGGGTCTTATTGTTTCTCTAAGATAGACCTAAGATTGGGTTATCGCTAGTTGAAGGGAGGAAGATATTTAGAAGACGGAATTTCGTACGCGGTATGACCATTATGAATTTCTAGTGATGCTTTTTTGGGCTAACCAACACACCAGCCGTGTTTATGGATTTGATGAACCAGATCTTCCATGAGTTCCTGGACCATTCTGTGGTTGTCTTTGTTGATGACATTTTGATTTACTCACCCTCTGAGCAGGAACACAAAGAATACTTGCGGGTACTACTTGAGTTACTTAAAGCCCACAAACTATATACTAAGTCTGGGAAGTGTGAATTCTGCTTGGGAGAAGTAAAGTTCTTAGGCCATATGGTATCCGGGAGAGGGGTGACTGTAGATTCATCCAAGATAGAGGCAGTGCAAGATTAGGAACAACCTAAGAATGCATTTGAGATTCATAGTTTCTTGGGGTTGGCCAGGTATTACCGTCTATTTGTGAAAGATTTCTCAAGATTAGCCTCACCATTGACTAGACTGGTGAGGAAATGAATCAAGTTTGTGTGGAGTGAGACTTGTGAGAAGTCATTTCAAGACCTTAAGGTTAGACTTACCACTGCTCTTATATTGATTATTCCGAAGAGGGTCTTGGGCTATTCGGTGTATTATGATGCTTCATGGGAAGGTTTGGATGATGTTTTGATGCAAGAGGGGAAGGTAGTAGCTATAGACACCCCATTTTTGACCGCCTTTAAGACTTGGACGCGACTGATGGTTTTGAAAGATGCGCAGGGCAAAGGTTCAATTTCTTCGGCAAGGAGAGAGAGTCAAATCTCAACTTCATACCCCGTTTTGGACCAAAACAATCTTGATCAAAAGATTTTAGACCTTGAAACCCTCTCTTTCAAAAACGTTTTGAAATAAAGTTTCTACGATGTCTCGACGCTCGCATTTTGTTAAATGTCGCGCTTTTCGGTAAACCGAGCGAGGACAAAGTGGAAATGAATGAAGGAGAGATGAACTCTTTTGAAAAATCTTTCAAAACACCTTGTTTAGGGGTTTGGAGTCGAAGAAAAGAGGAGAAGAGGGAAGAAATCCAGTTGGGGGAGAAAATGGGCATGAACCGTTAAGAAAGAGTCGAACAACCCTCGCCGAATTGGGCCTATTCATTTTCATACTTGGAATCAAGCTATGAGGCCACCACCATTGGAAATAATACTTCCGGGGCTTCATTTTGCACTCAAGAATCTCCTAAATCCAATTCTAGACGGGGGAGATATAGTTGATTAAAGTAGGGCATCATTCCGGTTGGACTGAAATCTGCGCGGCTTCACCAAAAAGGGCATAACTTTTTCCACAGGAGGAATTTTAATGTAAGGTTTATGCCATTGGAAATCTAACTTCCGGGGCTTCAATTTGGATACTTGAACGGCCACCATTGGACCTCCCTACCACTGACCGGACACCTTTCTTTCCGGCAGACCCATTTTTTGTCTTGAAAAGTAGCAGGCCGGCCAAAAAATGTAGCAGGCCGGCCACTTACCTAGTTGGATGAACTTTTTTCCCTTTTGAGCTGGCCGGCCATGACCCCCTCCCCAAGTGTGTTCTAGATGTGCAATTTGTTTTCCCCTAGGCCCTATGCCCGAGGGTCAACCTTTTGGGGGGAAATTTGAATTGTTTTTCCCCCCATTTCCCCCCCCCCTTTTCCCCCCCCATTTTCCCCCCCTTTTTTCCACTCCTTTGTCTACAAAACTAGCAGCTCCAACTATATTTCAGAGGGTTACAAAAATTTTTCTTGGAGGCTCTTGCATTATATCTCTCTCCCTCTCTACTCCAAGCACCAAAATCCTTCAAATCCTACACCATTTTACACTACATCTCATAGCACAAGGCCTCCATACTCCATACCAGAAGCTTGAGGCTGTCTTTCAGAGCTTAGCAGCACCCAAACTTGGTCCAAAGGCTGTCAAAGATTGGTTCTTCAAGGGTAAGTCTCCTTCTCCTCTTTTTGGCCCTATTTTTGCATACAATCTAAGCTATACTTGATTGCATATTTGGGCTCCGACCCTAACTGAAAATAGCATGATTTGGAGCTCCTTTTCATGTTTGTTTAAGGGCCTCTCCCTGTTTGAGGCTTCCTTTTAACACTTGCTTCTTTACCTCTCTTGTATGCCTCTTCCTTGCATAGTATTTTAGGCTCATTTTTAAACTGTTTTGAGCACGGTCATAAACTGTAAAGTGGTTTATTTTGAGCCCTTCTTCAACATTGTTGAAGGGCTCTTCACTGTTTGAGGCTTCCTTTTGTCACTTGCCTCTTTATCCCTCTTTTGGCCTTATTTTTGCATGTTTTGTTAGCCCCTTGTGCTTGTATTTTTAGGCTCTGGTACAAACTGTAAATAGACTTATTTTGACCCCCTCGTCATGTTTGATCAAGGGTCTTTTGCTGTTTGAGGCTCCCTTTTTACACTTTGTGTTTAAACCTTCTTTTAGGCCTATTTCTTGCATAGTATTTTAAGCTTACTTGTACACTGTTTTGGGCTCGGCCATAAACTGTAAAATACCTTGTTTTGAGCCCCTCTTCAACTTTGTTGAAAGGCTCTTCTTTGTTTGGGGCCAGAAGCTGATACTTGCATCTTTATCTCTCTTTTGGGGCCATTTTTGCATGTTAACTTAGCCCTATTTGTGTTTACTTTTTGGCGTTGCTTAAAACTATAAATATTCTTGTTTTGGGATTGCCTTGAATCTGTCTTCATGCTTCATGATCAAATAGTGCATGTTTTGTATAGCTATAGGCCATTGCGCATGCCTAGTTTTGAGTTTCGGGGTTCGTCTCATGCATCGGGTGCCATATTGCCATGATTCGGGGCTGTTTTGCATCATATTTTGGTACTGAAATTTGCATGTTTGCATATCATGTTTCATACCCTGCCATGCTTTGTTAGAATGGCATTTGTGCCTTAGGATCGGTCCTCGGTTTGCGTGCATGTGTGCACGCATTTCGAGTTGTCTCATTTTCATCGTATGGCCTCCTATGTGAGTGCGGCTGAGGTCCACTCACATTTGTGTAAGCCCATATTGCATTGTGTATGCTAGGCTGTATGTTAGCGCATTGTGTATGCCATGTTACCTCGTGCATCGTGTATGCCATTTCATTTCATAGCGTTGTGAATGCTAGGTTGTATATTAGTTGCATTCATGCATGTCATGCATATTGCATTGTGCTTGGGATAGGGGTTAGCCCAAGCATGGGAAACGAGGTACGTTCCGTACTCTGAGTGACGGAATGTGTCTCAATTCCTGGTCGCCGACACTCCGGATTATCCATTATGGAGCCTCGGTCTTGTTGTGTTTTCGTGTGCATTCATTCCATATTGAGTCATGCAATTCGACTCCCCGGCCATCATGCATTGAGATGCGTGATTGGTGGCATGAGGATCGAGGATTACACTCCCTGAAGGGTAGTCATGCATACATATGTGAAAATACTTTGCCATGCCCCTTTCTTGCTCTCTGTTACAGCAAATCAAGAGTCAGCAGCCTTCCGGAGCTTGGCACGCATCCCAAGAACAATTACAAACAGAGGCCAAACGGGGCATCGCGAGGGATTCTCCGCACAAGGCAACCCGAGCATGCATCATTCATCATCCGGAGTAGATTTGAGGCAGTCCCTGGCTTGCATGCCAATTTATTGCTTTCCTAATTTAATTTGTTAATTAATTAGGGTTCTGTACATATTTGGACCGTATTATTTATTTGGACTGTACTATTTATTTGGGACTGTATATTATTTTATTCGGACCCTCTGCGCAAGGGCAATGTTGTAATAAGTGTGCGTGTGTGTGATGTATGTCTTCCAACCCCACGTCTTTCTCCCTTTTATTTACCTGCTTATGATGGTTAGATTAGGGCATGTTTCAATTAGCATACAGTATGATAGCATGTTTGCATTCATTCATCTGTTTTGCGTGCACCGGGCTTGGCGCATCATACTAACTGCATTGTATTTTGAATTCCAAGTTGAATACATGTTAGCTGTAGCATTTCATATGCCATTGTAGATGTCCCCGAACGCTCCCGGGAGGAACGAGGTCTCCCGTTCCGTTCGATATTGGGCTCACTACAGCTCAGGACTCTCAATTTGTCACGGTTCTAAATTTGAACCAAAGAGTCCAAATCCGGTAAATCGTTTTGAGAAAACAGATTTTTGAAAGAAGTGCCAAACATGGACTGCTTTGCCAGATACAGAG
>NW_021025910.1:62019-188510 GCF_004153795.1 Camellia sinensis
GCGACGCCATAAGCAGTCCCCAGATGGAGATGTCTGCTTGTATCTTCTTCAGCTGTTTCAGTATAGCTTCCTCTTCGATCTGCTTCTCTTTCTGCCTTTCGGCTTCTTTGTCCTTCCCAGATGCCTCGGGTTTGTCTAGGTGCGGGGGCTTGAAGGACCGCCCGCTTCTTGTCATGTGATCAACCTCATCGAGGTACCAGGTGTCGTCTGGCTGATTGCTTCCCCAGTCTTCGTCTATGTGGGCAAGACATAAGTCATCGTCTTCCCGCCACATTCCGTTGGCATTCAAAAGGCACCTGTCTGGTTCGGACATGTTTGCACTCACAGCACTTTTAGCCTGCATGCTCACAGCATCCTTTGTTCTTGTGTCCGCAGCACTTCCGATCCCCTCATGGATTTTGGCTTTCCCGGTTCTCTCAGAATCCTGTTGTTCTACTTGCGTCAGTGCAGTTTGTTGTTCAACTTTCCCTGCATTAACAATGCTTCCGTCCTGAGCAAAATTCTTCGTACCGGCGCTCTCCGGCAATGTAACCTGACTTCCGGCCCCTCCGGCCACAGTTGATACTCTCGCCCCTGTCGAGCCCTGTTCTAGTTAGGATTCTTCCACCACATCTGGTTGATCATCCAGCCATCCAGTGGCCTCCGCCGATTCTTCATAATCAAACCAGTTAACTGTCGCACCCCCTGATTTTTGGTCATCGAAAAACTGTAGGTTGGCAAAGTCCTCCTCCACAGCCGTCAAATCATTTGCCCCTTGCTCAAATCCGTTCCCCTGGATCACACACAGCTCTTCCTTCTCTGGCAATTCTAAACCCAACCCAATCTGGCCTGTTGACAAGATGTACTCACTCGGATCATAGACTTCCCCAGCAAAACTCTGTTCAATCCCAGACTCAACAATTCTATTCTTTTCTGAAGTCTGCCTTGCCCCGTCTTCGATGGTCACCACCGTCGGCTCTGGTTGGGTTGTGGAGATGTCCGAAATGCACAAAGAGTCGGTGCAGTCAGGAAGGAGCACCTCCGGCTTGGGTAGGTGGGATGGGGTGCTATAGATACTAGGATCGTAAGACACGACCCCAGTCTGGATAAGATTGACTCTTTTGGGAGGTGGAGCTTGGTTGTGTGTAGGGAGTGGATTGGTTGTGACGTTAGGTTTCTCTGGAGGTAGAATCACATTTTTGTCAACGAGGTCTTGAATCTCGTGACGTAGCCTAAAACATTGGTCAGTATCATGACCGTGCTGCTGGTGATACACACAGTACTTGGCTGGGTTGTGAGAGGGTGGAAGTGGATTGGGTAATGGCCTCGGCTCTAGGGGTTTTAGATGCCCCTTTCTGATTAAGACCACGAGAGCCTTAGACAAAGGCATGTACAGTGGGGTGAAGGTTCTTTGGCCTTTGGGCTGGTATTTAGTGGTTTAGGTATTACTTCCGGATGCACCGGAGAAGGGTGTAGCTGCCATGGGCCTGGGAAGGGGAGGGGGAATGGTGGCGACTATGCTGACCTCCGAAGCTCTTGCGGTCGCAGCGCCACTCGGGCTTGCGTTATTGTTGCGGTTAAATGTTCTCCGGGGTTGCTCCTTGTCCTGGTCAATCAGACCTTGCTTCATCGCATCCTCGACTTGTACCCCCATCTCATGTAGATCCGAAAAGGTGGGGAAGGGGAGTACAATCATCTTCTGCATCAATTTTGGTTGGAGATTGCGCACAATCATCCTGATTTGGTCCTTATCAGTGGGCCTCAAAGTCATCATCAATGCCTTCGCCCTCCATCGAGTTACGAAATCTGAGAAAATTTCTTTGGGCTCCTGCCTCGTTGTTTCGAGATCACGAGTTATAATCTCGATCTGGGTATTGTACGAGTACTGTGCGACAAAGGCCTCGGCCATTTCATCCCAACTTCTCTTTACCTCATCTTCTAACTTCGCGTACCAGATAGCGGCCACACCCGACAGGGTTCAGCCGAATAGCGAAAGTTTTTGTGGTCGGGTTAGGCCCATTGGCCGCAGTATATCTGAGAATAACCGGAGGTGGACCATGGGATCCCCGGATCCGTCAAAACGATCAATCCGCGACATCTTGAATCTATCTGGGAACGTTACAGCCACATCGGTATATCCGTCCTCGATATCCGGAATAGCCTTTACTCCTTGTGATTTCTTGAAAAGCTTCTCGAGCTTGCTCAGTTCCAGAGCTGTATGGTCTATTTCGAACTCGAAGGGAGAGTCCGGGTGGTTGGGTGTATGGGTCTTGGACAGTTGAGGCGGAAGCGGGGGCGGAGCTGGCCCCGTTGGAACGTCTATGTCCTCTTGGATGTTCTAGACATTGGGTAAGGTGTTCTGGGTGTTTGGCAGAGCATTCTGGACAGTAGGTGCTTGCTCGGGTAACGGTACCCCTGGTGGAGGAGGAACTTGATGTGAGGCCGATGCTGCATTTTGCTGTTGCAGTCTAGTGATTAGCTCGGGCTGTTGAGCCATGACTGTGGCCTGTTGTCTAGAGAACTCTGCTTGGCGGGCGACGTCCTCCTGCATTTGTTTCATGCTCTCTTGGAGCTGGCGCATCATTTCCTCCATTCCAGTTACACTCTGTTGATCCTGCTGACTGACGGGTATGTGTATTTCTATGGCAGAAACTAAAACCTTAGCCCGACTGTTCACTGCTCGGGTAGACCACTGTTCTGGTAACCTCTGCTCAGACACACTGTGTCTTCTTGGCCTTCTTCTGAGAACTGGGGGTAGAGAATGAAACACTAGCTGTCCGTCAACCAGATCCTCGGATCGATTGAGCCGACGACCTCTTGTCCAAAGTGCTTGGGGAATATCTACTGGGTCAGAAGCAATTGTGCTAGAACTGCCCTAGTAAAAAGATAAACAAAGCAAATAAGGAAAGAAATAAATAGATAAACGGACAGCATAACAGCTAAAAGTAAATGCATGACACACAGTCGGGCATAACAACACATGGTTGATAAGCTGAATACACACTGTCCTCCAACACTGATCATTATCCCTGAATCACTGTCCCCAAAACTGAATCCCTGATACCTGCAGATAACTGATTCTCGAATACTGACTGATGCCCGTAGGTCTGATGCCCCAAACTCATAAACTGATACATGCATTTCCCTGTAGAGACGCACTCTAAAAGCACATAACAGATAATTGAGAGCCAAAACACCCCTATGTTGGGGTAGGGTTTCCCTGTCCTATTTTGTCAGGAGCTAGGGTTTCACTACGCACGCAGCGGTTTCAAATAACCTATAAACGAGTAAGCAACCTGTCCTAGTTTGGAATGGTCACTATGGATCCGAATATGCACTAGGTCGAATGGTCAAAAAGGGTGCCCCGGTAAAACTAGGGTTTGTGTTCCCATACTGGCAGAGCCCACAACCGATCAGCCTTATGGTCATGCCTTGACAAGACAAGCCTCCGGCAAACCGTTCAGGAATAGCAGATGGCAAACACGGTGTCCTAGGCGCACCAATGCAAATGCAATGCAAAGAGACACACAATTGTAGCCAAAACAAGATATCATGAGTTCGAGTCAAGTTCTCTAAGTCCCCAACAGAGTCGCCAGAAACTATAGACGTCCCTGAATGCTCCCGGGAGGAACGAGGTCCCCCGTTCCGTTTGATATTGGGCTCACTACAGCTCAGGACTCTCAATTTGCCACGGTTCTAAATCTGAACCAAAGAGTCCAATCTGGCAAATTGTTTTGAGAAAATAGATTTGTGAAAGAAGTGTCAAACATGGACTGCTTTTCCAGATACAGAGTCGCCACCTAAATGTTTTATTTTGGAAAAATTTAGGAAACCTTGACTCGTTTGCCTAAGGCCACGTGTCCGTCATCACCAAAGTTGCCTCGGCTCGAGAACTTGGGTACAATTGGGGAAGGTCACTTCGTGAGCACCCCCGCTCGCCCGATCAAAGATCGGCCTCTACTAACCATGATATCAAGTTTTGAAAACATTTTGTGTTCTTATTCCGGTTATTAGCCTAGATTTACTATGTGATGCGCACAGCATACAAGCATAGACTGGATCACCTGAATTGGAATAAAACATTTCATGTTTATTTGTTTGAAAATGATTTGATGGTACTACTCGCAAGTAGGCTAAGACGTGGATTTGCCACCCTTGGGTGGGCTTAGAAAAACATGATTTTGCCACTATCTAGTGGGCTTTAAAACACACATTTGATGAATTGTTCCAATTCAAATAACCCAACCTTCACCCACAGGCATTCAGGCAGTTATATCACATAAGCATATAGCCTCATGGTAAGCATGCTATTCATGGCAGTCACTCACACGCATGCAAGGATGCTAAAGCATAAAACTTACCGAGTACTCCAAGCCAAAAAAAAAGCTAATTAGAAATCCATGCATGATCCTAATTATACAGAAATGCCTAATGCAACACATGCAAAAATGCAACTATAGCAGGCTCGGCTATTCTCAACATGGCATATGAAATGCTACAGCTAACATGTATTCAACTTGGAATTGAAAATACAATGCAGTTAGTATGATGCGCCGAGCCCGGTGCATGCAAAACAGATGAATGAATGCAAACATGCTATCATACTATATGCTAATTGAAACATACCCTAATCTAACCATCATAAGCTGGTAAATAAAAGGGAGAAAGACGTGGGGTTGGAAGACATATATCACACACACGCACACTTATTACAACATTGCCCTCGCGCAGAGGGTCCGAATAAATATACAGTCCCAAATAAATAGTACAGTCCAAATAAATAATACAGTCCAAATATGTACGAAATCCAAATTAAATAACAAATTTAACTAGGAAAGCGGTAAACTAGCATGCAAGCTAGGGACTGCCTCGACTCTGTTCCGAATGATGGATGATGCATGCTCAGGTTGTTTTTGCACGGAAATCCACTGTGATGCCCCAATTAGCCTCTGTTTTGCAATATTTTTTGGAAAGCGCGCCAAGCCTCGGAAGACTGCTGATTCTTGATTTGTTGCAATAGAGAGTAGGAAAGGGGCATGGCAATGTATTTTCAGAAATGTATGCATGCCTCGATCCTTGTACCACCAATCACGCATCTCAATGCATGATGGCCGAGGAGTCGAATTGCATGACTCAATATGAAATGAATGCATATATAAACACAACAAAACCTAAACTCCATCATGGATAATCCGGAGTGTCGGTGACTGGGAATTGAGACACGTTCCGTCAATCGAAGTACGAAACGTCTCTCGTTTCCCGTGCTCGGGCTAACTCCTATCCCAAGCACAATGCAATATGCATGACATGCATGATATGCATGAAATGCAACTAAGATACAACCTAACATACACAATGCTATGAAATGGCATACATGATGCGCGAGATAACATGGCATACACAATATGCTAACATACAACCTAGCATACGCAATGCTATGAAATGAAATGACATACACAATGCACAAGGGACTTACACCAACATGAGTGGACCTCAGCCACACTCACATAGGTAGCCATGAGATGAAAACGAGACACTCGAATGCGTGCACACATGCACGCAAACCAAGGACCGAACCTAAGGCACAAATGCCACTCTAACAAGGCATGGCAAGGCATGGAATATGGCATACTAGCATGAAAATTTTAGTACCAAAATGTGATGCAAAACAGCCCCGAAACATGGCAATATGGTACCCGATGCATGAAATGAGACTCGAAACTCAAAACTAGGCATGCGCAATGGCCTATAGCTATACAAAACATGCACTATTTGAACATGAAGTGTGAGTACAGATTCAAGGAAGTTCCAAAACAAGAATATTTACAGTTTTAAGCAAGGCCAAACAATGAACACAAATAGGACTAAACTAGCATGCAAAAATGGCCCCGTAAGAGAGGTAATGAAGCAAGTAGCAGCTTCTGGCCCTAAACGGCTAAGAGCCCTTCAACAAAGTTGAAGAGGGGCTCAAAATGAAGCACTTTACAGTTTACAACAAGCCACGGATCTAAACACAAGCAGGCCTAAAACAATGTGCAAGAAATGGGCTAAAAGGGAGACAAAGAAGCAAGTGATGGTTTCTGGCCTCAAACATAGGAGGGCCCTTCAATAAAGTTGAAGAGGGGCCCAAAACATGGTATTGTACAGTTAGTGACCAAACCCAAAACCGTGCACATGCAAGCTTAAAATACTATGCGAAATAAGGCCTAAAAAGAGGTTAAAACACAAAGGGCAAAAAGGGAACCTCAAACAGTAAAAGACCCTTGATTAAACATGAAGAAAGGGTCAAAATAAGGCTATTTACAGTTCGGACCAGAGTCCCAAAACACAAGCACAAGGGGCTAACAAAACATGCAAAAATATGGCCAAAAGAGAGATAAAGAGGCAAGTGACAGATGAAAGCCTCAAACAGTGAAGAACCCTTCAATAATGTTGAAGAAGGGCTCAAAATAAGCCACTTCATAGTTTATAACCAAGCTCAAAACAGTTTATAAATAGGCCAAAAATACTATGCAAGAAAGAGGCATACAAGAGAGGTAAAGAAGCAAGTGTTAACTAGAGACCTTAAACATGGAAGGACCCTAAAACAAACATGAAAAATAAATGAAAACATGACCATTTTCAGTTAGGGTTGGAGCCCAAAAATGGAAGCAAGTATGGCTTAGAAAGCATGCAAAAGAAGGCTAGAAAAGGGAAGAATGTGACTCACCCTTGTAGACCAATACTCCAACAACCTTTGAGCCAAGTTTGGGAGTTCTCACCTTTGGAAATCAGCCTCAAGCTGCTGCAATGGATGGTGGTGGTGTGGTGCTAGGTGGTGTAGTGTAAAATGGTGTAGGGTTTGGAGAGGTTTTGGTGCTTGGAGTGTAGGGAGAGAGAGATACAATATAGGAGGCTTGGAGCAATTTTTGTAACCCTTTAACACACAGCTGGGGGGTTTGCTATATAGGAAAAAGAGGGGGAGAAAAGGGGGGAAAAATGGGGGGAAAAGAATTCAAGTTTCCCCCCAAAAGTGCAGCCCCCCGGATGTAAAATCTGGGGGGAAACAGAATGCACATTTGAAATGTACCAGTGGAGGGGATCATGGCCGGCTGGTTATCTAGGGTTTAGGTGGCCGGCTGGCTCTCCCCATGGCCGGCTGGCCAAGGGTCAAAAGGGTCAATCATGATTAGTGGCCGACCACCCCAGAAAGAGGGCCTCCCATGTGTGCACAACACAACCATGTAGTCAAAAACTGGAGAAAGTGAACCAGGAGAGAGAAAAGGCCACTTTTAGGAGGGGTTCAAAAGGGTCAACTAGAATTACTGGCCGGCCATGAGATATTGGTGGCCTCCCAGGTGTGTACAAGACAAATATGTGGTTTGGGGCAAGAAAAAGTGGCCTTAGGGTGGTCAACATTGGCTTTCGAGGGAGAAAAAACGGGCGACGAAGGGCGATGGAGGAATAAAACTGGTTGTCAGAACAATTGCTGGCCTCCCACCCTTCTATGACCTTCTTAACAATGAAACAGAGGTCCCTGCCAACAATGAACCCAAACCGATGCAAAATGAAGGTTCGGGGACCGAAACGCGCAGCCCGAGGCCCCGAAAACTGACTGCTAGGCACTGGAAGTGGTGTTTGACCATGAAGTTGGTTTTTTGAGCCACAGTGTCCCTCAAAAGGGAGCAAATAAGATGCATGCCAAAAGTTGGAGCAAACGGAGGTGGTTAAGCGGTCCCGAACCGAGGCACACGGCCAACGGCTCCGAAAAATCGGAAACCGGACTCCAAACGGTTAAAATGGCCTACGACCACGAAACGTAGCCTACGGCCACTGAGAGATGATCTACGAGACCTCTCCCTCCCTTCGGGAAGAGAAGACGGAGAAAACGGGACCTGGTTCGCAAACCGAGGCAAAGCATGAAAGAGTCCGGAAGTCTGGAGACAAGGCTCGCAGCCGAGACTCTGAAACTTCTGAACGAGCACGATATGCAACATCACCAAGCGCTCAATTGGTGACGTCTGAGTCTTAAGGTCGGTCAAAAATGGGGTGTCTACAGCCATGTTTATAATAGCCGAGCCTGCTATAGTTGCATTTTTGCATGTGTTGCATTAGGCATTTCTGTATAATTAGGATCATGCATGGATTTCTAATTAGCTTCTGTTTTGGCTTGGAGTACTCGGTAAGTTTTATGCTTTAGCATCCTTGCATGCGTGTGAGTGACTGCCATGATAGCTTGCTTACTATGAGGCTAATTGCTTATGTGATATAACTGCCTGAGTGCCTGTGGGTGAAGGTTGGGTTATTTGGATTGGAACAATTCGTTAAATGTGTGTTTTAAGCCCACTAGATTGTGGCACAATCATGTTTTCTAAGCCCACCTGAGGGTGGCAAATCCACGTCTTAGCCTACTTGCGGGTAGCACAATCAATCCATTTTCAAACAAACATACATGAAATGTTTTGTTCCAATTCAGGCGATCCAGTCTATACTTGTTTGCTGTGCGCATCACATAGTAAATCTAGGCTAATAACCAGAATAAGAACATATATAGTTTTCAAAAATAGATATCATGGTTAGTAGAGGCCGATCTTTGATCGGGCGAGCGGGGGTGCTCACGAAGTGACCTTCCCCAATCGTACCCAAGTTCCCGAGCCGAGGTAACTTTGGTGATGACGGACACGTGGCCTTAGGCAAACGAGTCAGGGTTTCCTAAATTTTCCCAAAATAAAACATTTAGGTGGCGACTCTGTATCTGGCAAAGCAGTCCATGTTTGGCACTTCTTTCAAAAATCTGTTTTCTCAAAACCATTTGCCGGATTTGGACTCTTTGGTTCAGATTTAGAACCGTGACAATTTGAGAGTCCGAGCTGTAGTGAACCCCAAATGAACAGAACGGGAGCTCGTCCCTCCTGGGGTGTTCGGGGACGTCTACAGTTTCTGGCGACTCTGCTGGGGAGTTAGAGAACTTGACTCGAACTCATGATATCTGGTTTTGACTACACTTGTGTGTCCCTTTGCATTGCATTTGCCATGGTGCGCCTAGGACACCGTGTTTGTCATCTGCTATTCCTGAAAGGTTTGCCGGAGGCTTGTCTTGTCAAGACATGACCATAAGGCTGACCGGTTGTGGGCTCTGCCAGTATGGGAACACAAACCCCGGTTTTACCGGGGCACCCTTTTTGACCATTCGACCTAGTGCATATTCGGATCCATAGTGACCATTCCAAGCTAGGACAAGTTGCTTACCCGTTTATAGGTTGTTTGAAACCGCTGCGTGCGTAGTGAAACCCTAGCTCCTGACAAAATAGGACAGGGAAACCCTACCCCAACATAGGGGTGTTTTGGCTCTCACTTGCTTGCTATGTGCTTTTAGGGCGTGTCCCTACAGGAATGCATGTAACAGTTTGCAAGTCTGGGCATCAGGCCTGTGGGCATCAGTATTTGGGAATCAGTTTTACCTGAGGGTATCAGTTCACCGGCAAAATTTTGGGCAGAATTCAGTAGAGAGCACACTCATTCAACTATGCTCATATCTGTTCAGGTGAAATCAGGCTGAGATGCTGCATGTTTTCTCTTTTGCTAGGGTAGTCTGGGAACCATAGCTTCAGAAGGCTCCGATATCCCCCGAGGTTCATCGAACTTGTGCTGATAGACTTTGTCTGGTCAGAGATCCAATTCAAGGGCAATCAGTGTTCCTTTGCCAGAGGCAGGGTAACAGGGCCAGTCAGGCACAAATCACCAGTTCAGCAGTTACCAGATCAGTGGCCCTTATCCACCCCACCAGTGAACAGTCAGGCTGAGGTCTCAGTTTCTACTGCAGGGATAAATACCAGTCAGTTAGATGGATCAGCAGAACACATCAGGGATGGAGGCAATGATGCGCCAGATGCAAGAAAGTATGAAACTCATGCAGCAAGATGCTGTCCGCCAAGATGAATTCGCCAAACAGCAGGCTGCGGTCATGGCCCAACAGGCAGAGCTAATCACCAGATTGCAACAGCAAAATAGAGCATCTGCTTCGCATCAAGCTCCCCCCCACCAGGAGTTCCAGCATTCGAGGAGGCACCAAATGTCCAAGGAGATACGAACATTCCGACAGGACCGGCTCCGCCCCCAATCTTACCCCAACTATCTAAAGCACCAATCAACCCATCGGACTCTCCCTTTGAGTTCAAGGTAGACCATACAGCGTTGAAGTTGAGCAACCTTGAAAAGTTGTTCAAGAAATCCCAGGGGGTAAAGTCCATCCCGGACATTGAGGACGGGTATACCGACGCAGCTGTGACGCTGCCAGACAGATTTAAGATGCCACACATCGACTGTTTTGACGGGTCAGGAGATCCCATGGTCCACCTGAGTTTGTTTTCAAATGTTCTGCGCCCGATGGGCTTGACAAGATTACAGAAGCTTTCCCTTTTTGGCAGGACCCTGTCGGGTATTGCGGCCATCTGGTACGCCAGATTGGAGGATTCAGTGAAACGAAGCTGGGAGGAGATGGCCGAGGCCTTCGTCGCACAATATTCATACAATACCCAAATCGAGATTACTACCCATGATCTTGAGACGATGAGACAGGAGCCTAAGGAGAGCTTCTCAGAATTCGTGGCCCGCTGGAGGGCCAAAGCCTCAATGATGACCATTAGGCCAACGGATAAGGATCAAATACGGATGGTTGTGCACAACCTCCAGCCCAAACTAATGCAGAAAATGATCGTGCTCCCCTTCCCTACCTTTTCAGATTTGCATGAGATGGGAGTACAGATCGAGGATGCTATGAAGCAGGGCCTCACTGACCAGGAGAAGGAGCAGCCCAGGAGGGCGTTTACCCGCAGTTCGAATGCGACCACCAGCGGTGACGCAGCTGCAAGATCTTCCGAAGTGGGCATGGTCGCCACCACCACACCAAGAGCAGCCACCCCCTTTGTTGGTGCATCCACTTCAAACCCCCAAACTTCAGACTATCTACCCCGAGGCAAGAGGGTTTTCACCCCACTCTATATGTCTTTGTCTAAAGCCCTGGGGGTCCTACTCAGGAAAAGACATCTGAAACAGTTAGAGCAACGACCTCTACCCGATCCTCTCCCTCCAAAACATGACCCGACTAAGTACTGTGCTTTCCATCAACAAACCAGTCATGACACCGACAGTTGCGTCCGTCTCCGCCATGAGATACAAAATTTGATTGACAACGGGGTCATCCCCGCACCAGGTCCTGCAAAGTCTATCGGCACTTGATCAGTGAACTTGTAGGGGATAATGTGATGTGATCGAGGGATGAACCACCTGCGGGCGATGTTCAGTTTATTTCAGATATGGTGTATGGCACACACTGTTTTGAGCATTTGTGAATGCTGGTTTTTTGTACATTTTGACTTAGGTATTGGGTCAGTCTTGTTGTTTCGTTTTGAGTCTGTCTTTTTATTTTGAGTTAGTCTCTTTTGTTTTGGGTTTGTCTTGTTGTATCGAGTCAGTCCTGTTGTATAGGAGTCGGGTGATTCCGGGGGGTGTTACCTCGGGCGTCACCATTTTGTTTTGTGTTTGTCTTTTCGTTTTATTTTGAGTCTGTTTTTGCCTTGGAGCCAGTAACGCCAGCAAATTTGAATGAACAGCAGTGGTTTTTCATGCTTTTATGTTTGCTTCTGCCGTGTGCCAGTTGTACCAGAAATTCCAAATGAGATGGCAGTATTTGACTAGAAGCTGTGTCTTTTCTGTGCCTTGAATTCATTGCATCGACCTAAGTTTTCCAAAACTTTTTTCGAAACATTGTGAGAAAAACAAAGAGGAAGGAATTCCTCGGGTTTTGCAAAATTTTGATCAATTGAGAGAAATAGAGGCGTGCTAAGCCCCTTTATGAATGAAATCATGCTTGTTAGCGTGAGTACTGAGAAGGACCCTGGCTTGATCCAGACTTGTTTCATACTATCTTCAGCGCGAGCGATTTGTCGCTTTCTTAAAAATTTTCAAAAACAAAATGTTTTGCGCGGTCCTGCGAAGACTTGTGTGGAATCGCTCTTGAGATTGTGCAACTTAGGATCACTCTCAGCCTCGAGACTTGAGCCCTTGCTTTCAAACCTGGACCTTGGATTCAGAGTGTTCAACGGTCAACCGCGATATGAGGCCTGTGTGGCCAGATTTGAAACAGCCCTCGAGCAAGAGGCACCAAAGTCAGATTAAGAAGATCAGACCTCATCAGAAGAAGCTTGCGAAGCTAGAACAGAAACACCCCTCGAACTAGGGGCGAAAATGTCCGATATGCTCGAAGAGCCGAAGATGGATCCTTCAGTAAATCAATGCAACGGCCACTCTCCTGGATACGGATGGCTGCAAAACCCTAAAACCATTTGGCATGGACTTGTTACACTTTTACCCTTTGAGAGGCTCACTGAGCCGAAAACCTGGAAGGGCAACCCAGGCAAAAGTTAGAGCAAGAGAAAAGAACAAAAAAAAAAAGGAAAAGAAAATAATAACAAGAATAAAAGAAAAAAAAGAGAAAAGAAAAAAAAAGAAAAAAAGAATGAAAAAGAATGAAAATATACAAAAATTGAAAAAAAAAGAAAAGAAGAACAAAGCTCGTAAGGTCGAAAACCCGCAACGGGTACCTTGGCAAAAGTTAGAGCCTACAAAGGAGAGGTTAAATACCCGAGTGTACCTTAACCCCGAACTACGTAAGGCTTGATTCCCATCTTTGGGATACGTAGGCAACTTCATTCTGAAGTCCAGCCCTAAAACACTTCAAATTCGACTGTGTCCATGAGATGGTTCTGGTCACCTTTGTCCTCTCTGTATCTGAGGATTTGGTTGTGTTCGTCACTTTGAGGACTGCCTACAATGCGCTGCGGTGCCATCCAAACAAGGGGCAACTTTCCATTGCCATTCAATGCGCCGCGGTGCCGTTCAAACAAGGGGCAACTTTCCGTTGCCATGCAGTTCCCCTCAATCATGGGGCAATTTTCCTTTGGATATAAGGTTGTGCATCTCAGGAGTAGGTTTCATGCTCGTTGAGCAATGGTCGTTTGCAAAAATAGTTTTTGAGAATTTTTACTGAGGTTGACTAATTCTCTCGAAAATTATTCCAATTTTTCCAAAACTGGACCATTTCTTGGACCTAAAAAAAGGAAAATTTTCAGTGCCCATAGCCCGACTTGCATGATTTTAAATCAGAAAATCGAACAAGCGCGTTAATCTAACTCTCATGTTGGTCAAAACTGTTTTTGTAGAAAGCAAAAAACAAAAAATGGTCAAAATGATGAACTAGGGGCACAGTTGAGTCAGGGGTTCTGTCTTTTCCCCTATGTCAAAATACTTGCTAGAAAGGGCACTCTACTTGTTGGAAAGGGCACCGTATTCGCCAGAAAAGGGCACAACAAAGGGCAGAAAGCTCTCACATCCTCCAAGCAACGAGATATCAAGCAAAGTGCGAAGCACGAACTAGAATGGGGCAAGATATTCCACTCCCTCATCTGGACAGACCTGATCATGTTCGAACTTCCCAGCAAAGCATCATCAACTGATGTTAGCTGCAGATTTGCTACGCACCCAGTTGTAGCGCAACCTTTCCGTGGGAAGAATTCACTAGCTGTGAGCGGAAGAAAGAGAATCTAGCTGAGTGCTAGGGGCAAGAGCCCACAACTTTTTGTTTATCCATCAACCACCCTGGGGAGGGATAAAAATGAGGGAATAAAGAATAGAGAGATGTACGATGAGAGAAAAATGAGAAAAGGGTTTTGTGAGAAAAACCGAGCTTGAAGGCCGAGCGATGTGAGAATCACAAATGAGAAAGGGTGGGAAATAATACCTAGAGAAACTGGCTCCTCGCGTACGGAGAGGTCTCTCGTCTTTGTAACATGTCTGTGTGTCATGTCTCTTGTTTTGTTTGTCTCGATTCTTGCTTTGAGTCGTTCCGAGCGTGTCTCGATGTGTTTAGGTTGTTTTACCTTGTTTTTCCTTTGTTGAGTGGTGTTTAGGTTGTGTGCCTTTTATTTCCGTGTTGAGTTGTCTTGCTGTGTTCAGTCGTAGGCTCAATACCTGGTCGAAAACTCATCTCTCAATTTTAAAAATAAAATAGTTTTGTGCTCAAAGTGCTGTGCCATTCTTCACGTTTGTGCAAAACAAGATTCGTTCTTTCAAAAAACCGCACGGTTCAACCCCGGTCATGTGAGAACAGTAAAACCAAGACCTATCTGAAGCTATATAGGTTCCGGACTGCAAAGCAAAACAAAAAAGGGAAAATCGAAGCATCTGAGTGTGTTTCACTTTCAGCAAATTCCGTGATTGTACTTCGAATGTACCCCCTCAGGCCTTGTCACTACTCTGAAGCATGAGTGTATCTCGGCCCCAAGCTTAGGCCTATTCCAAGTCAGAATGGCAATTAAAGCAGCAGCAGATGTTATCTCTCTCTGGTATGAACAGGGTGTGCCTGTTTGAAAGGTAAATCAGAGGTCGCGTTTGAATTTGGTCTCGTTAAGGCTTGTATACCCTTATTCGGCATTTTGTTTTAAATATGCGTTGTCACGCACGTTCCATTTGCATCGTGATGCATGTCCCAATTGCATTGTTATGCACCCACTTCACTTGCATCGTGATGCACGTTCCAGTTGCATTGTTATGCACCCACTTCACTAGCATTGTTACACCTATTCATTGCATTGATTATGCACGTCTATCTCGCATTGTTATGCTCATTCATTGCATTGTTATGCACCATTTCACTTGCAATTATCATTGTTTCTCCTCGCGCGTGCGACGGCTTAGACCTCCTTTGGTTTAGACCATTTGGAACATGTTCCAATGCCCACATCTTTTATTCTGAAACTCCGGGATACGTCCCTATGTTTCTCCTACCTTTCCGAAACCACGGGATACGTCCCTATGTTTCTTCTTCCATTCCGAAACAACGGGATACGTCCCTACGTTTCTCTCTTTCCGAAGCACTGGGATACGTCCCTATGTTTCTCTTTCCATTCGAAACAACGGGATACGTCCCTACGTTTCCCTCTCTTTCCGAAAAGCCGGGATACGTCCCTACGTTTTTCTCCCATTCTAACACACCGAGATACGTCCCTGGGTTAGACCTTCTTCGGTTAAAAGCGTTCGGAATACGTTCCAATGCTCACACCTTTCCGAAACACCGGGATGCGTCCCTATGTTTCTTCTTCCATTCCGAAACAACGGGATACGTCCCTATCTTTCTTCCTTCTCTCCGAAACACTGGGATACGTCCCTATGTTTCTCTTTCCATTCCGAAACAACGGGATATGTCCCTACGTTTCTCTCTTTCCGAAACAACGGGATACGTCCCTACGTTTCTCTCCCTTTCCGAAACACTGGGATACGTCCCTATGTTTCTCTTTCCATTCCAAAACACCGGGATATGTCCCTACGTTTCTCTCCCATTCCGAAACACCGGGATGCGTCCTTATGTTTCCCTCTCTTCGGTTAAAAGTGTTCGGAATATGTTCCAATGCTCACCCCATTCCAAACCACCGGGATGCGTCCCTATGTTTCTCCCTCTTCGGTTAAAAGCGTTCGGAATACGTTCCAATGCTCACACCATTCTGAAACACCGAGATACGTCCCAATGTTTCTCCCTCTTCGGTTAAAAGTGTTCGGAATACGTTCCAATACTCCCACCATTCTGAAACACCGGGATACGTCTCTATGTTTGTCCCTCTTCGGTTAAAAGCATTCGGAATACGTTCCAATGCTCACCCCATTCCGAAACACCGGGATGCGTCCTTATGTTTCTCCCTCTTCGGTTAAAAGCGTTCGAAATACGTTCCAATGCTCACACCATTTTGAAACACCGGGATACATCCCTATGTTTCTCCCTCTTCGGTTAAAAGTGTTCGGAATACGTTCCAATCCTCACATCATTCTGAAACTCCGGGATACGTCCCTATGTTTCTCCATCTTCGGTTAAAAGCGTTCGGAATACGTTCCAATGCTCACACCATTCTGAAACACCAGGATACGTCCCTATGTTTCTCCCTCTTCTGTTAAAAGCGTTCGGAATACGTTCCAATGCTCACACCATTCCGAAACACCGGGATACGTCCCTATGTTTCTCCTTTGATTAAAAGCGTTCGGAATACGTTCCAATGCTCACACCATTCCGAAACACCGGGATGCGTCCCTATGTTTCTCCCTCTTTGGTTAAAAGCGTTCGGAATACGTTCCAATGCTTATACCATTCCAAAACACTGGGATAAGTCCCTGTGTTTCTCTCTTTGTCCCCTTCCTCACACGATTTCAGCGTGTCTGGAATTTATCTTAGGTTGCGTGGAACGCGCTCCTGATTAATTTTCTTTGTTCTTCCTCCACTCACGAGTCCAGCGTGGTTGGAGTATGTCACCATTTTGCATCTATTATACTCTCTGTTGCATCGCATCTATTATCTATTGCATCACATCTATTACATCCATTGCATCATATTTGTTTTATTGCCCAGTCTAGGAGACCTTAAATCCTCTAAACATGCAATTCCTTTGGTGTTTGTCATGCCCGAACGACTTCCGGTGGTCTGGTATAGCCACCTGCCTGTGTTAGCGGTGAGTTCCTAGGAGACCAACTGAGATGGTGGGAACTAGAGTTCGAATGGCTTATGCCTAGAACGCAAAGGTTCGGGATTTTCGAGACTAAAGTCTGGTTTAAATACCCAGGGGTATATCCTCGGCTTGAAATCTGTATGGCAGCCCCATAGATTGAGATAGCATCTGTACGCGCCTTAATTCTGGATACTGATCCAACCTAGTCTGTCACCCTGTTGGAGAATAGGGAAAGCTGCAACCATAGTCAGGGAGAAAAGTAGTACCTGTGGTTCAACGAAGAAGAAGAGGAAGATTCCCACATCAGCTTGAGGTAGGACATTGCCGAGGTAAGTCATTGCCAATTGCCCCTGAAAGGTACCTTTACCTCTTAGCTATTACATTGCATCTTAGCCACTACATTGCAGTGCATTGCATGAGTCCTCAATTTTCAAACCGGCTTCGCGTAGCGTATAAGTCCAATTTTCATACCGGCTTCGCGTAGCGTATAAGCCCAATTTTCAAACCGGCTTCACGTAGCGTATAAGTCCAACTTTCAAACCGGCTTCGCGTAGCGTATAAGTCCAATCTTCAAAATATTTCTGCATATCATTTTGCATCCTGCCCCTGAACTACATTGGTTTGATTCCTTGCAAAGGGGTACGTAGGCAGCCTGCGGGCGCAACCATTTATTTGTCTGCAGTTTGTTTGTTTGTCCAAAGTCTTCGGCCTTGTCAAAAATGGGTCGTCTCTAGGCTTTGACATTCACTCCCGTCACTTCTTGACTTCCGAGTTCTGTCAAAGAGGGGCAACTGTGGACACCCCATTTTTGACTGCCTTTAAGACTTGGACGCGACTGATGGTTTTGAAAGATGCACAGGGCAAAGGTTCAATTTCTTCGGCAAGGAGAGAGAGTCAAATCTCAACTTCATACCCCTTTTTGGACCAAAACCATCTTGATCAAAAGATTTTAGACCTTGAGACCCTCTCTTTCAAAAACGTTTTTGAAATAAAGTTTCTACGATGTCCCAACGCTCGCATTTTGTTAAATGTCGCGCTTTTCGGTAAACCGAGCGAGGACAAAGTGGAAATGAATGAAAGAGAGATGAACTCTTTTAAAAAATCTTTCAAAACATCTTGTTTAGGGGTTTGGAGTCGAAGAAAAGAGGAGAAGAGGGAAGAAATCCAGTTGGGGGAGAAAATGGGCATGAACCGTTAAGAAAGAGTCGAACAGCCCTCGCCGAATCGGGCCTATTCATTTGCATACTTGGAATCAAGCTATGAGGCCACCACCGTTGGAAATAATACTTCTGGGGCTTCATTGTTCACTCAAGAATCTCCTAAATCCAATTCCGTACGGGGGAGATATAGTTGATTAAAGTAGGGCATCACTCCGGTTGGACCGAAATCTGCGCGGCTTCACCAAAAAGGGCATAACTTTTTCCACAGGAGGAATTTTAATGCAAGGTTTGCACCATTGGAAAGCTAACTTCTGGGGTTTCAATTGGACACTTTAACAGCCACCATTGGACCTCCCTACCACTGACCGGCCACCTTTCTTTCCGGCAAACCCATTTTTTGTCCTGAAAAGTAGCAGGCCGGCCAAAAAATGTAGCAGGCTGGCCACTTACCTACTTGGATGACCTTATTTGCCCTTTTGAGCTGGCCGGCCATTACCCCCTCCCCAAGTGTGTTAATTTGAAATTTTTCCCCCCCCCCCCCATTTTCCCCCCCTTTTTTCCACTCCTTTGTCTACAAAACTAGCAGCTCCAACTATATTTCAGAGGGTTACAAAATTTTTGCTTGGAGGCTCTTGCATTATATCTCTCTCCCTCTCTACTCCAAGCACCAAAATCCTTCAAATCCTACACCATTTTACACTACACCTCATAGCACAAGGCCTCCATACTCTACCCCAGCAGTTTGAGGCTGTCTTTCAGAGCTTAGGAGCACCCAAACTTGGTCCAAAGGCTGTCAAAGATTGGTTCTTCAAGGGTAAGTCTCCTTCTCCTCTTTTTGGCCCTATTTTTGCATACAATCTAAGCTATACTTGCTTGCATATTTGGGCCCCAACTCTAACTGAGAATAGCATTATTTTGAGCTCCTTTTCATGTTTATTTAAGGGCCTCTCCCTGTTTGAGGCTTCCTTTTAACACTTGCTTCTTTACCTCTCTTGTATGCCTCTTCCTTGCATAGTATTTTAGGCTCATTTGTAAACTGTTTTGAGCGTGGTCATAAACTTTAAAGTGGCTTCTTTTGATCCCTTCTTCAACATTGTTGAAGGGCTCTTCACTGGTTGAAGCTTCCTTTTGTCACTTGCCTCTTTATCCCTCTTTTGGCCTTATTTTTGTATGTTTTGTTAGCCCCTTGTGCTTGTATTTTTCGGCTCTGGTCCGAACTGTAAATAGACTTATTTTCACCCTCTCTTCATTTTTGATCTTTTTCTGTTTGAGGCTCCCTTTTTACACTTTGTGTTTAAACCTTCTTTTAGGCCTATTTCTTGCATAGTATTTTAAGCTTACTTGTGCACTGTTTTGGGCTTGGACATAAACTGTAAAATACCTTTTTTTGAGCCCCTCTTAAACTTTTTTGAAAGGATCTTCTTTGTTTGGGGCCAGCAGCTGATACTTGCTTCTTTATCTCTCTTTTGGGGCCATTTTTGCATGTTAACTTAGCCCTATTTGTGTTTACTTTTTAGCCTTGCTTAAAACTGTAAATATTCTTGTTTTGGGACTGCTTTGAATCTGTCTTCATGCTTCATGATCAAATAGTGCATGTTTTGTATAGCTATAGGCCATTGCGCATGCCTAGTTTTGAGTTTCGGGGTTCGTCTCATGCATCGGGTGCCATATTGCCATGATTCGGGGCTGTTTTGCATCATATTTTGGTACTGAAATTTTCATGTTTGCATGTCATGTTTCATACCCTGCCATGCTTTGTTAGAGTGGCATTTGTGCCTTAGGATCGGTCCTCGGTTTGCGTGCATGTGTGCACGCATTTCGAGTTGTCTCATTTTCATCGTATGGCCTCCTATGTGAATGCGGCTGAGGTCCACTCACATTGGTGTAAGCCCATATTGCATTGTGTATGCCATTTCATTTCATAGCATTGTGTATGCTAGGCTGTATGTTAGTGCATTGCGTATGCCATGTTACCTCGTGCATCGTGTATGCCATTTCATTTCATAGCATTGTGCATGCTAGGTTGTATATTAGTTGCATTCATGCATGTCATGCATATTGCATTGTGCTTGGGATAGGGGTTAGCCCAAGCACGGGAAACGAGGTACGTTCCGTACTCCGAGTGACGGAATGTGTCTCAATTCCTGGTCGCCGACACTCCGGATTATCCATGATGGAGCCTCGGTCTTGTTGTGTTTTCGTGTGCATTCATTCCATATTGAGTCATGCAATTTGACTCCCCGGCCATCATGCATCGAGATGCGTGATTGGTGGCACGAGGATCGAGGATTACACTCCCTGAAGGGTAGTCATGCATACGTATGTGAAAATACTTTGCCATGCCCCTTTCTTGCTCTCTGTTACAGCAAATCAAGAGTCAGCAGCCTTCTGGAGCTTGGCACGCGTCCCAAGAACAATTGCAAACAGAGGCAAATCGGGGCATCGCGAGGGATTCTCCGCACAAGGCAACCCGAGCATGCATCATTCATCATCCGGAGCAGATTTGAGGCAGTCCCTGGCTTGCATGCTAATTTATTGCTTTCCTAATTTAATTTGTTAATTAATTAGGGTTCTGTACATATTTGGACTGTATTATTTATTTGGATTGTACTATTTATTTGGGACTGTATATTATTTTATTCAGACCCTCTGCGCGAGGGCAATGTTGTAATAAATGTGCGTGTGTGTGATGTATGTCTTCCAACCCCACGTCTTTCTCCCTTTTATTTACCCGCTTATGATGGTTAGATTAGGGCGTGTTTCAATTAGCATACAATATGATAGCATGTTTGCATTCATTCATCTGTTTTGCGTGCACCGGGCTCGGCGCATCATACTAACTGCATTGTATTTTCAATTCCAAGTTGAATACATGTTAGCTGTAGCATTTCATATGCCATGTTTATAATAGCCGAGCCTGCTATAGTTGCATTTTTGCATGTGTTGCATTAGGCATTTCTGTATAATTAGGATCATGCATGGATTTCTAATTAGCTTCTGTTTTGGCTTGGAGTACTCGGTAAGTTTTATGCTTTAGCATCCTTGCATGCGTGTGAGTGACTTCCATGATAGCATGCTTACCATGAGGCTAATTGCTTATGTGATATAACTGCCTGATTGCCTGTGGGTGAAGGTTGGGTTATTTGAATTGGAACAATTCGTTAAATGTGTGTTTTAAGCCCACTAGATAGTGGCACAATCATGTTTTCTAAGCCCACCTGAGGGTGGCAAATCCACGTCTTAGCCTATTTGCGGGTAGCACCATCAAACCATTTTCAAACAAACATACATGAAATATTTTGTTCCAATTCAGGCGATCTAGTCTATACTTGTTTGCTGTGCGCATCACATAGTAAATCTAGGCTAATAACCGGAATAAGAACATATAAAGTTTTCAAAAATAGATATCATGGTTAGTAGAGGCCGATCTTTGATCGGGCGAGCGGGGGTGCTCACGAAGTGACCTTCCCCAATCGTACCCAAGTTCCCGAGCCGAGGCAACTTTGGTGATGACGGACACGTGGCCTTAGGCAAACGAGTCAGGATTTCCTAAATTTCCCCAAAATAAAACATTTGGGTGGCGACTCTGTATCTGGCAAAGCAGTCCATGTTTGGCACTTCTTTCAAAAATCTGTTTTCTCAAAACGATTTGCCGGATTTGGACTCTTTGGTTCAGATTTAGAATCGTGACAATTTGAGAGTCCGAGCTGTAGTGAACCCCAAATGAACAGAATGGGAGCTCGTCCCTCCCGAGGCGTTCGGGGACGTCTATATTTGCTTATAGTTCATGGTAGTTGAAAACACATGAGAGAAACTACCCTACTCATGACCTAGAGCTAGCAGCGGTGATCTTTTCCTTAAAGATTTGGAGGCATTACCTGTATGGTGAGAAGTTTGAAGTGTTTTCTGATCATAAGAGTCTAAAATATCTGTTTACACAGGGAGATTTGAATCTGAGGCAGAGAAGTTGGATAAAGTTTCTAGAAGATTATGACTTTGAGTTGCATTGTCATCCAAGGAAGGCCAATGTTGTGGCCGATGCCTTGAGTAGGAAATCCATCAACAGTGTAGCTAGTATTATCATTCAGGAATGGGAAATGTTGGGTACTATGGGTGAATTTGACTTACAACTTGGCAAGTCCATTGAGTCTGCAGTCTTGTTTTCGGTGGTTGCATAGCCTACACTTGTGAACCGGGTGATAGAAGTGTAGAAGAGTGACCTTGAGGTAGAATATCTCTGGGAGAATATCTCTAGTGGAAAGGTAGAGAAATGCTTGAATGTCTAGAGGAAGTGTTACATACCGCGACCGTCTTTTCGTGTTGGAGTCTTGTCGAGAGGAAGTACTCTGGGAGTTTCACCATTCACACGATGCATCCGGGAGGCACAAAGATGTATCATGACCTTAGTCGCTAGTTTTGGTGGAGGGCAATAAAGAAGGATGTGGTCGTGTTTGTATTGAAGTGGTTTACTTGTCAACAAGTAAAGGCCGAGCATCAGATGCCAGCGGGTTTGTTGCAATGCTTGCTTATAGCCGAGTGGAAGTGGAAGTATGTCATGATGGATTTTGTTGTGGGTCTTCCTAGGACTCAACGGGGTAGTGATGCGATTTGGGTGGTAGTTGACTGGCTAACCAAGTTGGCGCACTTTGTACCTATGCTCGTGAGTGGCTCAGTAAATTATCTTGCCGACCTTTATATTAGGGACATAGTGAGGTTTCACGGGATCCCAGTGACGATTATTTCAAATAAAGATCCACATTTTACAGCTGTATTACGACAGAGCCTACAGAATGCCTTGGGCATGAGATTGACTTTTAGTACTGCTTATCATCCTCAGAGTGACAGGTAGTTCGAGCGTACTACTCAGATTCTTTAGAATATGCCTCGAGGTTGTCCTTAACTTTAAGGGTTCGTGGGAGAGGCACTTACACTTGGTGGAGTTTTCTTATAACAATAGCTTCCAGTCGAGTATTGGCATAGCACTGTTTGAGGCTTTGTATGGCCGACCGTGTAGATCTCCTATGTGTTAGGCTGAGGTGGGTGATGCACCTTTGATAGGTCCTAGGTTCAGAAAATGACTAAGAAAGTTGCTCTTATTCATAAGAGGTTAGCTATTGCCTAGAGTCGCCAGAAAAGTTATGCCGACCGTATGAGGAGACCTTTGTCATTTGAGGTAGGAGATCATGTTTCCTTGGAGATATCACCTAGGCAGGGTTTGATTAGGTTTGGGAGGAGCGGGAAATTGTCCCCTAGTTTTATTGGGCCTTTTGAGATCCTTGAGCGGATTGGAGAGGTAGCTTATCACTTGGCTTTACCGCCACAACTTTCCGGGGTCCATGACGTGTTTCATATTTGTATGCTTCGGAAGTATGATCTGGATCCATCGCACGTGTTGGATTAGACTGACTTAGAAGTAGATGAGGATGCTTCGTATGAGGAGAGACTAGTGAGAGTCTTAGATACTCGAGACCAAGTCTTGTGAGGCACAATAATTCCTTTGGTAAAAGTATTATGGAGACATCACGGAGTTGAGGAAGTAACTTGGAAATGCGAGTTGGAAGTCTGTGAGAAGTATCCGGACTTATTTGCCAATGTTTGAACATGTATTCAAACTTTTGCTATGTTGATTTAATATAAACATTGTATATATATTGGAAATGTGAATTGTATATTCAGTATTGAGAACTTGTATATCATGTTGATGAGAATGAATGACCGGTGGATGGATCATGATATTGGAATTCATTGATTATCATTGTTGTAATGGGTTTAAACATGATTTTGAAGTTTGATTTATAATTTTGGGGGCGAAATTCTTCAAGGGGGAGATTATAGCGATTCTAGTTTAGACTTGACCTATTTGATAGTTTGGATTTAGGTTTCTTGGTTTTGTACTGTTGTCCTGGTCCTATTCATCTTTTCCCTCATTCAGTTTCCCTATTGGGATGTGTTGGTTATGCTTGAAATGGTTTGGTAGTTTGTTTTTCAAAACTTTGGTTGCCCAGATTTTGACCTCTACACTCGAGCGTAGCTTCTTGTGCTCGAGCATTCTTTGCAAACTCTTAGTACTTTTGTAGGTCTGCAAAACTACTGCGAGAGTGTATTCTACGCTCAAGTAGTGTTTCCTGCACTCGAGCGGTCTTGGCTCAAGCGGTTCTTCTTGTGTTCAAGCATTGGTCTGCTATTTGCAAAACTACTACGAGTATGTATTCTGTGCTCGAGCAAAGCTTCTTGCACTCGAGTGGAACAACTTATTGTGTCTGGCCGCTAGAGCGACACATCTTGCACTCAAACGGATCGTGCGTATATTAGTTTGTAAAAGTCACTTTTTACATCACTTTGTCATTTCTCTTTCTCTCTAAACATTTCAAAACCCTAAATGTAGAGTTTCTCGCTCTAGCACTTACTCTCTCTCTCTCTCTCTCTACAAATATGCCAAGATCTACCCATCTCTCTACCTTACTCCATTTGTTAAAAAGGTAGAGCTCACTTAGAGCTTTGTTTTCATCCGAATTATAGCGATCCCGATTTTTTCGCGACCTTCATTGTGTTCCGGACTCGGGTTCCATGGTTGAATGTTGTATCCATATCTTATTTTCTCCTTTGACTCTTTGCATTTGAGTTTTGGCCGAGTTTGGAACAGGTTGGTTATTAGTTGGTCTAGATTGTTGTTGCCTAGATTTTGGCTTCTTTGCTCGAGCGAGCCTTGTGTAATTTGCTTCTTCGTTCGAGCGAGGTTTCTTGTGCTCAAGCGAGGATTGAGAGTTCTCAGGTTTCCTTCCCAAACGCAGCTTTTCTAGGAAGATGAAGTTTTTCACTCAAGCGAGACTTCTTGCGCTCGAGCGAGGGTGTGTTCCTGTGAAATACCTGAAGGTATGCATTCTACGCTCGAGCAACCCTTCTTGCACTCGAGCGAGGTAACTTGTTATGTCTGGTCGCTCAAGCGACAACTCCTTCGCTTGAGCGAAGGTCGCGTAAATTGGTTCATAGCAAAGGAGTTTTATATCTCTTTTACGATCTTGTTTTTGCTAAAAACCCTAATCCGGTACCTTCTCTCTCTCTACAAATACTCCAAGATCCAAGCATATCTACCCTACTTCCTTTGAGAAAAAGGTGGAGCATCTTGTGGGCTTCCATTCTATCCGAACCAAACTTGGTTTTGTACACATTTGAGGTTCTTCTTCATCTCCTTTGGGCTTCTACACTTGTGGTAGGGGTATTTTACATATTAATATGGTTTTTAACCTAGATATGTGTTGTTGTGTATAGATGATGGGATTTGAGAGTGATTTTGAGTGAACTAGGGTTTGAGTTCAAAAATTGAAAGAGAGGTTTTCTATATTGGGCTTCATAAATGTATATGGGGTATTGAATATGAGGTTACTTGAGTTAGATTGATGAAATTTGGACTTGGAGTTGATATTTGAAAAATTGAGAAAATTGCCCTAATTTGTGTTAAATAATTATTTTGTATAAATAATGAAATTGATATGGGAAATATGAAATTGGGGAAATGTGTGAATGAATGGTGTAGTTGGATTTGATAAATCATTCATCTATGGAAATTTGATAAATTATCTGTTTGATAAACCATACATCTGTTTAGAAATATTTGTTTTTGAGCTATTGGTCGAGCATAGCTATGATTGTTGTAGAAACTGTATGAGGACTAGGTGAATTGAAACTGGTCATTTGAATTATGTCATTGAATATGACGGTTTGATTAAACCATTGAATGTGTGATTTGGATAATCATTGTATATGATAATGCCTTTAAATACATTGTATACGTATCATTGTTTGGGAGGAGATAGAGGATGAACTCTATTTATAATTAAGTTGGTCAGAGTGTCCAGGGTCAAATTCCTAAAACATTGTATATATGAGTGCCGATTCCCTCGGATGAGAATTTCGTAAAATGGCAAAACTGAAACCTTGTATATATATGGGTGCCGATTCCCTCGAACGAAAATCTGTAAAATGGAAAAAAAATAGAAGTGTTGGATTGATAAATGCATTGAATTGTGAACCATTGAGTGTAATTTCATTTTGGCTGATTGGACAATAATGGATTTGATAAATAGATTAATTCGAAATGGATGAATGGAAATGGATTGAGGTATGATTATTTATATGGAATGGTCTTGGAAAGAATATGTGTTGGTTATGAATATAGCACATTTATCTTATTCTTATATCTTAGTTAAATCTCATATACTGTTTTAGCATATCTCTACTGGGCTTTGACTCACCCTACTTGGGAAACCATTTTCAGGTACAGGTGATATGCCGCCCCCAAGGACATAGCTTGGGAGGTTTAGGGGATGAAGGCTCCGTTTTGTTATTTTGTTTTATGTTAAATGTTTATTCAAGCCGAGGGCTTTATATGTATAGAGCTAGGACTCTTTCTTTTGTTGTAATCAAGTGATAACTTGGAAATATGTAAGCTCGTAGGACGTTTATTTTGTTGTAAACAACTACTGTTACATGCTGTAGTTTCAGAATGAACATTTATGAAAAGTATAATACATGCAATGTCTTTTATAATATAAACTCTAATGGATGAAGTATACCATTTTATTATGTTTATGGATCTTATCAATGGATTATTTATGGGGTATTTTGAGGGCGTTACGACTAAAGTTGGATTTTGGCTTCCTTGAAGTTTCTCTACTTTCTCCTTAATCTTCTAACTTCGAGGTAGGATTTTCTACACTCTTTTATGATTTTTAACTTAGCTATATGTGTTTTTCATAAACAATTTTGTGGTTTCGGAGGATTTTGAAAAAACCTAGGGCTTTAGTTTAAAATCAAAAGAGGGGTTTTCAAATAGATGTATGGAAAGTGGTTGTTGGATTGGAAATGAGGTTGAGTTGTGATAAAATTATTGATTTTGATAGTTGGATTGGATTTTGGAAGAAAAAAGGGTTTTGCCCTAAATGTTTCAAATATTTATTCTGTATAAATAAATGAAATTAATGTTGGAAATGTGAAATTGCGTGGACATTGATATGGATGGTAGAGTTGGATATGTATTATCTCTTACCTTGAAATTTGGAATGTTTATCTGTATTGGAGATTTTATATCTATTTAGAAATGTCTATTTTGGGCTTTCGGTGGATGATAGCTATGATTGTTGTAGAAATTGCATGATAATTTCTCATTCATGTGTATTGAATATTGTTGCTCATTTAATACATTGCATATGTATATGAATTTGAGAAAAATGAGTGAATGTTGGAAAGATGTGTGTATCACCAAATTAAGTTGGCCTGTGTGTCTAAGGTGAAAGTCCCAAAAAAAGCGCGTATATATGGGTGCCAATTCCCGTGGACGAAATATCCATAAAATGGCAATAGTAGTGCTTGTATAGACTACATTTACATGGGTGCCATTTGACGGTTTCCTGCGGAAGAAATATCCTTGAAATGTTGCACTGGTTTGAGATTTTCCCCTTATTTTTGATTATAATGAGCACGACTTGAGAATTGTGAACTCAATTGAGCATAGCATTGTCTTCGAAAAGAAAATGTAAAACGTTTTGATAAGGGCATCACCCTATCAAGATTCATATATCGTGTTAAATTATTTCTACTGGGCTTTGGCTCACCCTATATGTGAAAATCATTTTCATGTGTTGCAGAGATCCCTCCGCCAAGGCAGTAGCTTAGGAGGATTAGAGCAAGAGCTTCATTTTGTTCACTTGTTGTAAGCATGTTGTACAAGCCTAGAGCTTTACTTATATTGGATTTAAATCCATTTTGATGTAACCAAGTACAGTCCTGGAAAGTTGTAGCCTTTAGGGCATTTCTATTATATGTTTAACTTCATCTCATAGCTTTGTTATTGGCTTATGCTATAAATTCAGGGTTAGAACTTATAAATGTATATTGGCATGTGTCTCCTACTTTGTATAACTGCGTCTCATATAATGAAAGGATATTATACTCTGATTTATATTGTCATTTAATTGTCGTCATGGATGATTTATTTTATTAAATTTTGGGGGGTTACAGGATATGCATAAAGATGAGAATAAGCAAAATAGAAAAGGATAGATAAGGATATGTAGCATGCATTGGGGATATATAAAATGAACAAAAAAATAAAAGCAAAACAAAATTGTGGACAGCTAACCTATATGCAACTAAGACAATAGTGACTTGATTGCATATGGGTCATATGCCAATATGACTGAAAATGAATGACAATCGTAAAAAGAAATAAAAACTCTAAACTTTCAAAACCACAATGGAGAATGCCTTGCTACCCTTAGGTTTCTCTCCTTGTTTGGACGAACTATCGGCTTAGCTCCTAATGAATGCACCCAAGACTAGACTCAACACTGAAACCTTAGACTAGAATGGCCAAGTCAATACACAAAGGTGCAAGAAAACATAGATTTTCTCTAAGTATTTAGAGTAATCTCTTGAATTCAAAGCATGGCTTCTTAAAGTCAAACCTTGAACGAAAAATATTGAAGGTGAATGGGGGTTTGTATAGACACTTAAAGGAGTATTTTTTAGATAAACAATGATATGGGATTGCACATTTTTGGATACTAATATAACACCAACTACATAGAACAGTGAAAAATTGCCATCACGAAAAACCAGCTGCTGGTTTCGGACGGTCGGTTCGGCCATCCATCGGCCTGGGAAATCGGGCCCATGGCCGATTCAGCCATATGGTATTGTGCGTGGTTTTTTGTATTATTTTGCCAACCCTAGGTGAGGGAAAATGTTTCCAAAATGGATTTTGGGTTTGGGCCACTTATTTCTTATTTGAAAATTAGTCCATATTAAATAATAAAATTTCCCGAAATAAAATATAAAAAACTCAATCAAAGTCTGGCTTGTAGATTTTGTGGAAACACTATTTTATCCTCTCTTGCTGGAAATAGAAGAGCGATCAAAAAATGTATACTAAAATTTTGATTGAAATCAGATTTCGACGAGTTTTGCATTAATGGAAAGCTCTTTGAAAATTCTACAATGTGAATGACTTTTAAAATTGCTAAAGTTTTTTTTTTTTTTTTAATTTTTTTTACATAAAATGACGTGCAAAAGGCCTTGCATTTTTCTGAACTTGTGCGAGGTCAAGAGAGAATAGAATATAATTAGATTGTAGGGACCTAATGAGGCTCAAATTGGTTATAAATGATTTTTTAAGGGTGTTAGGATAAATTAGGACAAGTCTTAGTACATTCCATTCCAAATTAGAGCTGATACATCAGGAGATTTCCATTGTTTCGAGTACAGCATTGGGTGGCATTCTTTAAGCTAGATCAAGCATTATAGTTGGCCAATATTATAGTTAGTGAAAATGGGATGTCTACATAGGGTCTTGGTGTAATTACTCATTTATTTATTCAAATCTAGTGAATTTCCTTTCCGTTTATTAGATGGCGAAAAGATGAAGGTCTGATATGATGGACCCGATCTTTAAATTTGTTAATAGTTACTCAATCACTGATTTTGTTAATTGTAAATAGATTTTATATTAGTTTACATGCTATAAATATTTTAACTATTTGTATAAATAAATAATAAAAGTAAGGGCAATAATTGAGTCATGTCGGTCGTGTTCATATCAAAATTTCTTTAACACCAATCCTATCTATTTATTTTTTGTTTTAGCATGTGAGGAAAAAAAAAAAATCTATAGTGATGAATGGATGATGTAAAGGATATGAGCAAGGAATTGAATGATTGGATTTTTTTTCCAACAAAACACAATAAATATTGCTAGATTGTGGCGTTTGGTCAGAGGACACTTGGATACTTATGTTAGCTACAAGATAAGAGGTGTCACACTTCGGATTTCTAAGATCCGACCCATGTGAGTAACTCAATTAAATAATAAATAAAAGGACATTAAATAGCGATAATAAATGGTAAACTCTCATATACGCTTATGTTAATATCATTCACGCGATTCCATTTCATGTATAATATGTATGTAAAGTAAAAGAAAAAGAAAATGCCCTAATGCTTACAAGAAAAGGGTGTGACCCTTCACAAAAATCGCATCTTGCCAACATAAAAGAAAGGCTAAGGCCAAAAAATCAAATGAGCATTTCTAGCTCAAGCACGTAACTTAGCACCAAGCCTCAAGGTCGGCACATGTGAGACCTCTAACTTTTGTAAATCCTTATAAGGCCCCCACTTTTGAATTATTATAATAAAAGCCCCTAGTTCCTTATTTATTCGCAATTTTATTCCTAGAATAAAAAATGCATCCCAGAAGGATCTGCACAAACCCTAATTGACCCCGGTAGCATAATAATAAGTTTTAACACTCTAATATTAATTATTTAACTCCCTAATTATAAGATTAACCGCTCAAAATCATAGTTTCCGATTTCACCATTTTTATTTGGTTATTTACCGTTTAATTCAAAAGTGAAAAATACAAATTGAATTATTTTTTCTATCACTACACTAATTAAGTCTGTACTTGAAATAAATATTTTAATTCATAAAATTAGCTCATCCCCAAACACTTCATTAAAATTGCACAATTGCCTCAAATTCATTTCTTTATGTATTTAAAGTACACTCCATTATAATAATTTTCTTTTCACAAAATATCTACACACACACACATATATATATATATGAAGTTGTACAGAAGATATAATAAAACCCTAGTGAAAGGGTGTATATTGCTGGCCACCCCCCTCAAGGAGATTTGTGTAGTACTTTTGAGACAACTTTCATGAATTCATGGAAATTTTTTGACCAATGCCCCAAATCATGGAAATTTTTTTTGTACTAGGTCACCAATCTAGTTCCAAACCAACCAATCAAGGATTAAGCGTAATTAAATCACACTTAACCTTGATAATCACCTTCCATTCCATTACATTTTAATTCAATACAAATTCATTCCATTCAATTCCAACCAATGGGCACTTTGGATCTTTCACCACAATTTTCTTATAAATAGAACCCCTTCCCCTAGCATTTTTGCACATCAAATATATATAGACATATTTTCGATAAGAGGTAGAGAGAGAGGAAAAAAAGTGTGAGCTTTGGGAGGAATAGGAAGGAAAAGCGAGCAATCTTGCACAACAACTTTTCTAGGCAAACAAGTAAGCCACAACACAGCCTATTTTTCTATTTTCTCTACTAAATACATGAAATTATATGCTTATAATATTGATTTCATGTTTTGATGTATAGATTTCTTGTGTTTGAATAAGAGAAGTTGGGCTTTGATTGCTACCTTACTTGTATTCTCTCTTTCTAGAAGTAAAGTCACCTATTTCTACCTGTATCTTACATTATTTTTGAAGGAACACACTCAAACTAAAATTTTGAGTCATTAGTATATTATTTATCATTTTTTCATCATAAGAGAAGTGGAAAATTACCCATGGCTGCTCCTTTTTTTATAACTCTTTTTATTTCAAGTTTTGTGCGCCAATAATCAGTATTTTTAACCAACTACCAAAAATTCAAGAAAATTGCGTAAAACTCCTCTTGAGATCAATTTTACGTCAAAACCTTCCTTAATGTGCTATCTTTCAAGAAAAATTTGTTTTATTGAAAATGAATGAGTGGTTTGAGAAAAAAAAAATTGATTTTTGTAACAGCCGACGAATTTGGACATAGCTAGAGTATTTCATTAATAACTAAAAATCTAGAAAAGCTATCCGACTTCCAAAAATTGATTTTGGAAGTAGAAAATTTTTTCTACAAACCCTAAACAAGCCAACTTTTCAAAATTTCTAAAAAATATCACTTTGATAGTTATTTTTAAAGCAAACCGAATCTGGAAATTTGTTTTTTGTTAGTAGTTTCATGTTCTAAATTGATGGAATATGCTTCCTATTATTTGTTCAAGCTTTAGTATGACATCTACATATGTTTGTGGTTGTATTACTATAAATTTGTGTCTTGATATTCTTATATTGTGTAGTAAATGTTATTTCGATAACTTGTTCTAACCTTAACATAACATACCTAACTCAACGGGAAACTTAATAAGGGTGTTGTTGGGTTTTTGATTGAAAAAGAAAGTCTATGAGATAATCTAATTCATGAGACAAATGGGCTAGTTGTTTTGGGAATGGAAGGAAAATGATGGATTGTGGGGGTTAAGTCTTGCGAAAATTGTGTCGCGGTACTCAAGTTGGATTAGGTTTAGAACGTGATCCTTTATGCCAGCCGTGTGGTCGTCTTGCAGAACATAGATGAGAATTCCTATGGCAGACCAAAACACAAATGATAATTCTTGAGGCCGACAAGTTGTGACTATCCTGTATTCCAAGATGATTGATCTGGGTACATAGCCCTAGGAGTGCTGGGTAGGAATGACATTTCGAGGGGAGTAGCCTAGAACTATCTTGATTGACTGTTATTCTTGAGAGAAAAATTTATTATAAGCTCTATTTGATTATTGCTCCAGCTGTATGATATGATCACGCCATTATTGTAATTATGTATTGGCTTGGGAAAAAGGGACAGGGTGTGTGCGATTTTACTGGACATTCCAAACTCATGGCGTTTCACGCTAGCTGCTGAAGAACTTTATCCAAAAGACGGTGCCATGAAAACAGTAGAAGACGTATGGTTATCGTAGAAGGAACTAGAACTAGTTTTGTTAAGTCTCTCTTTGTAACCTTGTTTTGGGGTTGTAATATAAAAACTCTTGTTGTTGCTTAAGACACAACTTTGTAATTATTATCTTGATTATATATCTAAATATATCTTTTGTGTAACCTATCCTTTATTTTTATGTAAACCTTGCACTAATACCTTGTTAAGATTTATCAAAAAGGTAGCTGTGCTATCTATGGAGATTAGACTTATAAGGGAGGCTACTTTAACTCCTCCGATATTTTCTAGGATCTTACTGGTTATTGACCAAATAACTCATTAGTGATGTATCATTATTTATTCTTGAACTTGAAACCTTAGCACTACCTTGTAGTTCTTTGTTATTATATTCCTTGACGTTCCTGATTTTTGGGGTATCACAACTTGGTATCAGAGCCTAGATTCAACCCTTACCTACACGTTTTGGCCTACGATTAAAGACAACCTTGCCATCAACATTATTATACTATGAGAACATTATTTATTCTATCAACTAAAAAACATCAAAAATAAAAATTTTCTCGACCAACCTTAGGATGTTCTTCAAATTTGGGACATGATATCGTTGACTCGTGAAAGTATATAGTGGTGCACCAACGATTCTAGTATTGGTACTGTGGATGCTGTGGCTTTTTCGAGTCTAAGGCATGCATCCCATACTGACTTGCTTTATTGACATAGAGTTGCCACTTAATTTTTAAAAGGGAATTAAGAAACCTTTAACAATGATAATTAAGTTAAGGCCAAGCCCGTCATAATGAAGAAAATTCTTGGTTCGGGAGCTGAGGTACAAAAGGGGAAGGCTACTTTCATGGAAGCAAGATTGGCTTTTACTCTTTTTCTATTTTATGATTTTAATGGTTAATTGTTCACAAAAATTCATTTTAGACCTAAAACCTTTAAATAACCCTAAAACTACGTGACTTGAATAAAACAAGTGTAATTATTTTAATTGCAAGAATAAAGCCATATTTTGAATAAAATAAATATTTTCCACCAAGAATGAATTTTCAATAAAATATGGCCATAAACTTGAACTAGAATAAATAACACTTATGAAAAATCCAAAACACACAATTTTGCATACAAGGAACATGTAAACTTGGATCATTGAAAAGGACAATCAGCAAAGAAGAAGCACATGCTATGAAGTTTAAGGAGACTTACTTGGATGCCCACTCAAGCATTTTTCATGCAATACATGAAATAAATATGACCTAATATGCAACTAAACATACAAAATATGATCCTAGGCCCAGTTTGAGGCTACTAACATAATAAATATGCAAGAAAAGCAAATAACACATAATGAAAAGAAAAGCAATGATGTAAGCTATCTACATGATGATTCAAATCGGGCCTAACACGTGGTTTCTACATGATTAAATGAACCTAAACATGTTACTTTAATGAGAATAGAAGACACATAGTGAAAATAACTGAAAAGATAGCAAAGTTAAAGAACTACATGATGCTATGATGGTCTAGCAACCTAGCATGGATTGACTATTGAAAATAAGCAAAAAATAGGTATTGAAATAAGTAAAGTGAAAGAGAGAATAGAATATAATTAGACCGTAGGGACCTAATGAGGCTCAAATTGGTTATGAATGATTTTTTAAGGGTGTTAGGATAAATTAGGACAAGTCTTAGTACATTCAATTCCAGATTTAGAGCTGATACATCAGGAGATTTCCATTGTTTCGAGTACATCATTGGGTGGCATTCTTTAAGCGAGATCAAGCATTATAGTTGGCCAATATTATAGTTAGTGAAAATGGGATGTCTACATAGGGTCTTGGTGTAATTACTCATTTATTTATTCAAATCTAGTGAATTTCCTTTCCGTTTATTAGATGGCGAAAAGATGAAGGTCTGATATGATGGACCCGATCTTTAAATTTGTTAATAGTTACTCAATCACTGATTTTGCTAATTGTAAATAGATTTTATATTAGTTTACATGCTATAAATATTTTAACTATTTGTATAAATAAATAACAAAAGTAAGGGCGATAATTGAGTCATGTCGGTCGTGTTCATATCAAAATTTCTTTAACACCAATCCTATCTATTTATTTTTTGTTTTAGCATGTGAGGAAAAAAAAAAAATCTATAGTGATGAATGGATGATGTAAAGGATATGAGCAAGGAATTGAATGATTGGATTTTTTTTCCAACAAAACACAATAAATATTGCTAGATTGTGGCGTTTGGTCAGAGGACACTTGGATACTTAAGTTACTCAATCACTGATTTTGTTAATTGTAAATAGATTTTATATTAGTTTACATGCTATAAATATTTTAACTATTTGTATAAATAAATAATAAAAGTAAGGGCAATAATTGAGTCATGTCGGTCGTGTTCATATCAAAATTTCTTTAACACCAATCCTATCTATTTATTTTTTGTTTTAGCATGTGAGGAAAAAAAAAAAAAATTTATAGTGATGAATGGATGATGTAAAGGATATGAGCAAGGAATTGAATGATTGGATTTTTTTCCAACAAAACACAATAAATATTGCTAGATTGTGGCGTTTGGTCAGAGGACACTTGGATACTTATGTTAGCTACAAGATAAGAGATGTCACACTTCGGATTTCTAAGATCCGACCCATGTGAGTAACTCAATTAAATAATAAATAAAAGGACATTAAATAGCGATAATAAATGGTAAACTCTCATATACGCTTATGTTAATATCATTCACGCGATTCCATTTCATGTATAATATGTATGTAAAGTAAAAGAAAAAGAAAATGCCCTAATGCTTACAAGAAAAGGGTGTGACCCTTCACAAAAATCGCATCTTGCCAACATAAAAGAAAGGCTAAGGCCAAAAAATCAAATGAGCATTTCTAGCTCAAGCACGTAACTTAGCACCAAGCCTCAAGGTCGGCACATGTGAGACCTCTAACTTTTGTAAATCCTTATAAGGCCCCCACTTTTGAATTATTATAATAAAAGCCCCTAGTTCCTTATTTATTCGCAATTTTATTCCTAGAATAAAAAATGCATCCCAGAAGGATCTGCACAAACCCTAATTGACCCCGGTAGTATAATAATCAGTTTTAACACTGTAATATTAATTATTTAACTCCCTAATTATAAGATTAACTGCTCAAAATCATAGTTTCTGATTTCACCATTTTTATTTGGTTATTTACCGTTTAATTCAAAAGTGAAAAATACAAACTGAATTATTTTTTCTATCACTACACTAATTAAGTCTGTACTTGAAATAAATATTTTAATTTATAAAATTAGCCCATCCCCACACACTTCATTAAAATTGCACAATTGCCTCAAATTCATTTCTTTATGTATTTAAAGTACACTCCATTAAAATAATTTTCTTTTCACAAAATATCTACACACATATATATATATTTTATGTATTTAAAGTACACTCCATTATAATAATTTTCTTTTCACAAAATATCTACACACACACACATATATATATATATGAAGTTGTACAGAAGATATAATAAAACCCTAGTGAAAGGGTGTATATTGCTGGCCACCCCCCTCAAGGAGATTTGTGTAGTACTTTTGAGACAACTTTCATGAATTCATGGAAATTTTTTGACCAATGCCCCAAATCATGGAAATTTTTTTTGTACTAGGTCACCAATCTAGTTCCAAACCAACCAATCAAGGATTAAGCGTAATTAAATCACACTTAACCTTGATAATCACCTTCCATTCCATTACATTTTAATTCAATACAAGTTCATTCCATTCAATTCCAACCAATGGGCATTTTGGATCTTTCACCACAATTTTCTTATAAATAGAACCCCTTCCCCTAGCATTTTTGCACATCAAATATATATAGACATATTTTCGATAAGAGGTAGAGAGAGAGGAAAAAAAGTGTGAGCTTTGGGAGGAATAGGAAGGAAAAGCGAGCAATCTTGCACAACAACTTTTCTAGGCAAACAAGTAAGCCACAACAGAACCTATTTTTCTATTTTCTCTACTAAATACATGAAATTATATGCTTATAATATTGATTTCATGTTTTAATGTATAGATTTCTTGTGTTTGAATAAGAGAAGTTGGGCTTTGATTGCTACCTTACTTGTATTCTCTCTTTCTAGAAGTAAAGTCACCTATTTCTACCTATATCTTACATTATTTTTGAAGGAACACACTCAAACTAAAAATTTGAGTCATTAGTATATTATTTATCATTTTTTCATCATAAGAGAAGTGGAAAATTACCCATGGTTGCTCCTTTTTTTATAACTCTTTTTATTTCAAGTTTTGTGCACCAATAATCAGTATTTTTAACCAACTTCCAAAAATTCTAGAAAATTGCGTAAAACTCCTCTTGAGATCAATTTTATGTCAAAACCTTCCTTAATGTGCTATCTTTCAAGAAAAATTTGTTTTATTGAAAATGAATGAGTGGTTTGAGAAAAAAAAATTGATTTTTGTAACAACCGACGAATCTGGACATAGCTAGAGTATTTCATTAATAACTAAAAATCTAGAAAAGCTATCCCACTTCCATAAATTGATTTTGGAAGTAGAAAATTTTTTCTACAAACCCTAAAGAAGCCAACTTTTCAAAAATTCTAAAAAATATCACTTTGATAGTTATTTTAAAGCAAACCAAATCTGGAAATTTGTTTTTGTTAGTAGTTTCATGTTCTTAATTGATTGAATATGCTTCCTATTATTTGTTCAAGCTTTAGTATGACATCTACGTATGTTCGTGGTTGTATTACTGTAAATTTTTGTCTTGATATTCTTATATTGTGTAGTAAATGTTATTTCGATAACTTGTTCTAACCTTAACATAACATACCTAACTCAACGGGAAACTTAATAAGGGTGTTGTTGGGTTTTTGATTGAAAAAGAAAGTTTATGAGATAATTTGATTCATGAGACAAATGGACTAGTTATTTAGGGAATGGAAGGAAAATGATGGATTGTGGGGGTTAAGTCTTGCGAAAATTGTGTCGCGTATAGCGATCCCGGGTTTTACCCTTGTTGAATAGTGATCCGGACATGTGTCCGTGGATGTTAGTTGTGGTTTATTATCTTGTTTGCATCCTCTTTACTTCATATTTGAGTTATAGGATGTGTTGGGCGGATTTGTTTCAGGTTGGTTGAGTTTAGAAACTAAAACTAGTTGCCCAGATTTTTGCCTGTCCGCTCGAGCGGGGGTTTGGGAGCTCGAGCGGAGAATACACCGATCCAGTATTTCCTGTGTAGTGTTGGAAGCTCGAGCGTGGGATTGATCGCTCGAGCGGGAGTGTTGTGTGTGACGCTCGAGCAAGGGAGTTGGCGCTCGAGCGGAGACCTAGTTCTGCAAAAGTGCTGGGAGTGTGTATCCGGCGCTCGAGCTGGAGTTTGGTCGCTTGAGCGGAAGTCTGTGAGTGACGGTCGAGCGGGGGTTTTGACGCTCGAGCGGAGAGACTTTTATATAAATCCGACAATCCGACTTTTGGATCACTTTTTCAAGATCTTTTCTCTCCTTACTTTTCCAAAAAGCATTTTCAGAGCTTCTCACTCTAAACCGCCCTTCTCTCTTAGATTTGATCTAGTAAGGATCGTTTGCTTACCTTTTGTCTTCACGAAAGTTGTGTTGATCGTCAAGGGCTTCCTTTTGATCTGAAAATTTCGAGATTTGGAGCGTTTTGGTTTTGGTCTTCATTCCTTTGGGCTCCGAATTTGAGGTGGGACTATCCTACTCCTCTCTATGGTCATTGTCTTTAAATTTAGTATTTTGAGATGTTGGGGTTGTTTGGTAATTTTACGAGAGTTTGGGGCTTTTGTGTAATTTACAAAAGTGGGTTTATTCATAATAAACCTAGATGCATGTTTGCATAGAGTAATGGAATGAATGTTAAATCATTGATGAAAATGGGACCTAAGGGTTTGAAAGTTAATTATGGGAATTGACCTAATTACATTGTTAATTAATGGATGATTAATTGGAAGAAAGAGGAAATGAAATGTTGATTGAATATCCATTGTGCATATTATTTTCTGTTTAGAAATAACTGCTTTGTGCTATCGGTGGAGGATAGCCGTGATTGTTGTAGACAATGCATGATGATTAGGCAAAAACTGAAACTAATCAATGGAATGTGTCATGGAACTTGACGGTTGATAGAATACATTAACTGTATGTATTGGGTGATTGTATATAGAACCATTGTGTTTGTATACGTCTATGTGTAGAGAGGAGATAGGGATGTACTCCGCGGTTTAGGGAAGATAGGGGATGTACCTCTAAACCGGATAGCGTGGGAGAAGATAGGGGATGAACTCCGTAGATACAGCTCATATGCTTGTCTAGAGAAGTGAAGATAGAGCTCATATGCTTATCTTTGTGAAATGTGGATATAGCTTATATGGCTTATCTGTGGATTTTGTTGTTATACATATCTGTTGGAGAATGTGGATATAGCTTATGTGCTTATCTGAATGTGGGATATAGTTTTTATACATATCTGTGGAAATGATGATAGAGCTAGCATGCTTTTCTGTTGAAAAAGGGAAAATGAAAAGTGACTTGGACTCATTAGTCGGTTGACATAAATGTGTGATTTATGTGATTGTATCAGTGTTGGCCATCTATCAATTGCTAATATTTTAGTCATTGTTCATGGTTGGTTTAGTGTATTTCTACTGGGCTGTGGCTCACCCTATATGGGAATATCATTTTCAGGTGCAGGAAGCATGCCACCTCCAAGGACATAGCTTGGGAGGCTTGAGGCGGACATAATGATGTCGTTTTACTTTTTGATGTATTACATGTAAATACAAGCCAAGGGCTTAATATGTATGAGTTAGTACTCTTTTGTTGTAACCAAGTGTTAACTTGAAAAGCTGTATGCCTGTAGGGCATTTGCTTTTATTGTTAACATGTAATACTTTTTGTAATGAAACTCTGAGAAATGAAAGAATGTGGAACTTTTGAATATCAATGCATGTCTTATTTGTTGGATTTAATGTTATTATTTTGAGGGCGTTACATCGCGGTACTCAAGTTGGATTAGGTTTAGAACGTGATCCTTTATGCCAGCCGTGTGGTCGTCTTGCAGAACATAGATGAGAATTCCTATGGCAGACCAAAACACAAATGATAATTCTTGAGGCCGACAAGTTGTGACTATCCTGTATTCCAAGATGATTGATCTGGGTACATAGCCCTAGGAGTGCTGGGTAGGAATGACATTTCGAGGGGAGTAGCCTAGAACTATCTTGATTGACTGTTATTCTTGAGAGAAAAATTTATTATAAGCTCTATTTGATTATTGCTCCAGCTGTATGATATGATCACGCCATTATTGTAATTATGTATTGGCTTGGGAAAAAGGGACAGGGTGTGTGCGATTTTACTGGACATTTCAAACTCATGGCGTTTCATGCTAGCTGCTGAAGAACCTTATCCAAAAGATGGTGCCATGAAAACAGTAGAAGACGTATGGTTATCGTAGAAGGAACTAGAACAAGTTTTGTTAAGTCTCTCTTTGTAACCTTGTTTTGGGGTTGTAATATAAAAACTCTTGTTGTTGCTTAAGACACAACTTTGTAATTATTATCTTGATTATATATCTACATATATCTTTTGTGTAACCTATCCTTTATTTTTATGTAAACCTTGCACTAATACCTTGTTAAGATTTATCAAAAAGGTAGCTGTGTTATCTATGGAGATTAGACTTATAAGGGAGGCTACTTTAACTCCTCCGATATTTTCTAGGATCTTATTGGTTATTGACCAAATAACTCATTAGTGATGTATCATTATTTATTCTTGAACTTGAAACCTTAGCACTACCTTGTATTTCTTTGTTATTATATTCCTTGACGTTCCTGATTTTTGGGGTATCACAACTTGGTATCAGAGCCTAGATTCAACCCTTACCCACACGTTTTGGCCTACGATTAAAGACAACCTTTCCATCAACATTATTATACTATGAGAACATTATTTATTCTATCAACTAAAAAACATCAAAAATAAAAATTTTCTCGACCAACCTTAGGATGTTCTTCAAATTTGGGACATGATATCGTCGACTCGTGAAAGTATATAGTGGTGCACCAACGATTCTAGTATTGGTACTGTGGATGCTGTGGCTTTTTCGAGTCTAAGGCATGCATCCCATACTGACTTGCTTTATTGACATAGAGTTGCACTTAATTTTTAAAAGGGAATTAAGAAACCTTTAACAATGATAATTAAGTTAAGGCCAAGCCCGTCATAATGAAGAAAATTCTTGGTTCAGGAGCTTGGGTACAAAAGGGGAGGGCTACTTTCATGGAAGCAAGATTGGCTTTTACTCATTTTCTATTTTATGATTTTAATGGTTAATTGTTCACAAAAATTCATTTTAGACCTAAAACCTTTAAATAACCCTAAAACTACGTGACTTGAATAAAACAAGTGTAATTATTTTAATTGCAAGAATAAAGCCATATTTTGAATAAAATAAATATTTTCCAGCAAGAATGAATTTTCAATAAAATATGGCCATAAACTTGAACTAGAATAAATAACACTTACGAAAACATCCAAAACACACAATTTTGCATACAAGGAACATGTAAACTTGGATCATTGAAAAGGACAATCAGCAAAGAAGGAGCACATGCTATGAAGTTTAAGGAGACTTACTTGGATGCCCACTGAAGCATTTTTCATGCAATACATGAAATAAATATGACCTAATATGCAACTAAACATAAAAAATATGATCCTAGGCCCAGTTTGAGGCTACTAACATAATAAATATGCAAGAAAAGCAAATAACACATAATGAAAAGAAAAGCAATGATGTAAGCTATCTACATGATGATTCAAATCGGGCCTAACACATGGTTTCTACATGATTAAATGAACCTAAACATGTTACTTTAATGAGAATAGAAGACACATAGTGAAAATAACTGAAAATATAGCAAAGTTAAGGAACTACATGATGCTATGATGGTCTAGCAACCTAGCATGGATTGACTATTGAAAATAAGCAAAAAATAGGTATTGAAATAAGTAAAGTGAAGGAGTTTACTTGTTGTTTGGTTTAAACTGTAGTATATGTGAAAAAAAATACAAGAAACACCAAGTTCCTTGCATGCATGCCTCCTTCAAAGCTTGGAATTCGAGTTAGGGGTGTAGTTCTTCAGCCTTTAGGTGATTTTAGAGGTCTAGAGTTGGGCAAAGAGAGGAGGGGTGTGATGTTTTTGTCTCAAAAACTACAGAAAGGCTTCAAGTTCTTAACCTCTTCAAAGAGAGGGGCAGGGCCTCTATTTATAAAGCTGAAGGAAGCTTCTTGAACCCTTCTAGGGTTTCATCGCTTCCCCTTTCTCCGTTCCCTGAAAAAGTGCACCAAGATTGAATTTTCAAAGATAACTCTGTGATGCCTCAATGTGTGCACGTACAAACTTTGTGTGCTCTCAACGAAAGTGCGCACATACTTATAATGTGTGCACCCGATTTTTCCTTGGTACACGTGCCATGCATGCATTCACAAGTACGTGGCCTATGCCATTGGCTTGCTTGTGACACAAGGAAGCCCGAGTTGTATTCAAATCAACGTTTTTGATAAAATAGGTCAACCAACTTTGGAAAATACAATCAATCAAAGCACAATCGAGATTTTTTGGGTGAAAAAATAGGTTTTTCGCTAAAAATGATTGCAGGGGTAAAATGGTCATTTTTGTAAAAGTTAATTTTTTGGCCAAAACTAGTTTATACAGCAACTCTAAACATGCTTGAACATTCCAAGGCTGAAATAAGTAACCATTTCATGATCGGGAGGCTTGCAAATGCCTAAAGTCTTAGGAAAAGTCAAAATTGGATGTCTATAGTTACCGCTGTTTGACAGAGCTCAAGCAATCATGAAATGATGAGAAGCGAAAGCAAAAGACTCAAAACCATCCCAGTTGACGTTACCTGAAGGCTTAAGGCAGTGCTATACATTCATGCAAGTGATCGATCCCATAAGTTGCCTACGTATCTTTGATGCGATGAATTAAATCAGTGTAGTTTGGGGGTGGTTGTGCAACAATTCATACGTGAGTGAGTGTGTGCAATAAGTACTCAAGCATTTATCCAAGCATGTATCAAAAAAAAGGCGGTACCTACCGTACTCACCTTGTCATACCTATGCTAAGATTCCTTCCATTCCGATTGTGCCAATCTTGTAATTTTTTTCAAGAAAAACTATTCCAAATAGTAAAGCATACCGCAGTGTGGTTAGAGTGATGCAATTTATGATGTCAATGATGCCAATATATGCCATTTTGTGGTCGTATTGACGAGGTGATGGTTTGCCAATGTGTGCCAGTCTGTGCTTGTATCAAGGAGTTGTAGGGTTTATATATGAACTAGCACCTTTTCCATGCTTGTATTGATGAGACATAGGAATTTATTAGATGCCATTCCATACTTGCATTGGCAAGACATGGGGTTTTTAATGCCAAGTGGTGCTATTCCATGGTTGCATTGGCAAGACATAGGGGTTTATTGCTATTCCATGCTTGCATCGGCAAGATGTGGGAATTTGAGTGCCAAATAGTGCTTTTCCATGATCGCATCAGCGAGATATAGGGGTTTAAATACTATTCCACGCCAGCATCGGCAAGACGAGGGAATTTGGATGCCAGGTGGTGCCTTTCTATGCTCGCATCAGCAAGACATGGGGGTTTAAATGCTATTCCATTCTCGCATCAGCAAGATGCGGGAATTTGGATGCCAAGTGGTGCATTTCCATGCTTGCATCAGTAAGACATGGGGGTTTAAATGCTATTACAAATTCGCATCAGCAAGAAGTGCAAATTTAGATGTCAAGTGGTGCATTTGCATGCTCGTATCAACAAGACATGGGGGCTTACATGCTATTCCATGCTTACATTAAGAAATTGTAAGAATTTAGGTGCCAAGTGGTGCCTTTCCATGCTCGCGTTGGCAAGACATTAGAATCTGGGTGCAAAGTGGTGCTTTTTCATGCTTACATCGGCGAGACATGGCGGGTTTAAATTCTATTCCACACTTGTGTGAACAAGACATGAGAATTTAAATGCCAAGTTATACCAAGTGGTTCTAGACTTTGCCAAGATGTATTAAGGGGTGGGAGACGTCTGCAAAAATTTATCGAGAGGTGCCAAGTATATGCCAAATGGGTGCCGAACATTTGCCAATTTGTTTGTCATGATGCAAAATGTGGTTTTGAGGAATGCTCAAACCACACCAAGTGTTTTGTGTGCAAGTGCCAATTCCATGGATGATAAATGATTGTGCCTTGAAAGGCGTGCCGATGCTCGAGATGATAAAAGAGTGTGCTTCGAAAAGTGTGCCAATGCCTTTGATGAGATGATATGTTTTGAAAGGCGTGCCAATGTGTAAGCTTGAGTTGAGAATATACCTCTGCCTTCGGGGTGCCCAAACGGTGCCATGAGCCAAAGTAATCAAGAAGCTCCTAATTTCCCATGCCAATCAATTTGTCATTTTTGTCCTTTTGCCTGAATACTTTGTATGATTGAAGTGTTCTATTTATGCAGCTCCTTATCCAAAAGTTCCCGTGAATCCTCATCTTTTGCAAGCGTGATGGGAGATTGCAGGCCTTGATATCAGCCAACTGTACCCAGACCATTTTTAGCATACCAAACAATGCCTCTATCTAACTAGTTCCACGGTCTTTTATCCAACATTTTCAAGGAAAGATAAGAATCCAGCGTTTTCCAAAGAATTTAGTGGATGCAGCTTATGTATGCCAGTTCCATCCATGTCCTAAAGGAACATTTGTAATAGCTTGCGATGCAATTGTAGTTCCCCTCAAGACTTCCACTAGATGATTAAAGCCTTGGGAACTTTCATGCTTTGGTAGTGTTTCTTCATTTCAGGCCTTTACTTTAGGCAAAAGGCATTTCTTATGCAGTGGATTCAATTGATGAGAGCAATGACAACGATGATGAAACTGAGCCCTTTTTCTGTTTATGACTGGTTTAGGTGCACCTCCTATTTTCGATGATTTTGAATGTCTAGGAAGATTTATCTCATGTGGCTTCTCCAGCTTCCCCTTTTCGATATTATTGCGCAAAATGTAGGAAGGAAGGACTTTTCCATCGCTCATGAAATGGAATTTTGAACAGATTTCTTCTAATTGTACTTGTTTATTAAATCTGGCAACAATTCTTTCCACCAAATAAAATAAAAATTACAACTTGAAAAGGGTACTTTACAAACAATCCAACCACCTAAAACTGATAATGATATTTGAATGCTCCTATTGCTTTTTGAATTGCGCATGTCCTATGGCAAGGTGAATAAATTGCCATGCTTGATGTGCTTACTGGTTGGCTGAATCATCTTTTAGTGAACTTTTTTCGCTACTCTGCTTACTTGCCTAGTCTATCAATAATGTCTAGTGGTGAAGTAGTTAACCCCATTTGGGTTAGTGTGGCTAAGGGGGTTTCCATTATGTTAACAAAAGCCTAGAGGGATTTTTGTTGGTAGGGGACCGCCCATCTTATGTGGTTTCTCATCTCACATCTCTCTATTCTTTTATATTTCTTTTCCTTTTTTAGCACACCCCTATCTTACTTTCATAACTGTCTATTCTTTTATATTTCTTTTCCATTTTTAGCACTCTGCATCTTACTTTTTCTTCTTATGACTGGTTTAGATGCACCTCCTCTTTTCCATTATTTTGAATGTCTATGAAGATTTATATATTGTGGCTTCTCCAGCTTCCCATTTTAGATATTATTGCGCAAAATGTAGAAAGGAAGGACTTTTCCATCACCTATGAAATGGAATTTCGAACAGATTTCTTCTAATTGTACTTGTTTATTAAATCTGGCAACAATTCTTTCCACCAAATAAAAGAAAAAATACAACTTGAAAATGGTACTTTACAAACAACCTAACCACCTAAAACCGATAATGATACTCGAATGCTCCTATTGCTTTTTGAATTGTGCATGTCCTACGGCGAGGTGAATAAATTGCCATGCTTGATGTGCTTACTGGTTGGCTGAATTATCTTTTAGTGAACTTTTTTCATTCCTCTACTTACTTGCCTAGTCTTTCAATAACGTCTAGTGGTTAAGTAGTTAACCCCATTTCGGGCTGGTGTGGCTAGGGGGGTTTCATCATGATAACAAAAGTCTAGAGAAATTTTTGTTGGTAGGGGACCGCCCATCTTATGTGGTTTCTCATCTTACATCTCTCTATTCTTTTATATTTCTTTTCTATTTTTAGCACACCCTATCTTACTTTTTCTGCTCAACTCACAACTCTCTATTCTTTTATTTCTCTTTTGTTTTTCTTTCTTTTCCCAAATACGGCTGTCGGACAAATTGGAGGCGTGGGCATCTCATACCAGACTCGGATTTGATTAGGTTTTTTTTTTAGAGACTCGCATGATCGGACAGTCCCTTGGGCCTATAGGCATAGAAACTCCTCTTGGGGCCTTGTGCCACATGTTTCAAGGGCATTATGCCACCATGTTAAGGGCTTCAAGCTGTTATGAATTAAGAATATGTTATATCAAGTTTTTATGTTCAAATATGGGCCTAAGGCCGTTACAAGATGCATACAAAATCAGGCTACCTTTGTAATCTCTGCATTCACACGTTTATTGATATATGTCATGTTTCAAGTTGAGCATTGCTTCATTATGTATTACTATTCACTGAGCCCGGCTCACTCTCTGTTATGTCTGTTTCTGTAGGCAACCCATCAGGTGGTCAATCCTAACCTATGATGCCCGGCTCTTTTGACAACCTTCGTATATCCAAGCACTCACGAGGCCACCCATTTTGTAAAGTCTTTTGGGCTACCCTTCTAAGGTTGAATGTGTATAACTCCACTAGTTTTGGTTATATGCCCGACTATAGGGCTGGGTCTGTATATGTTTATGTATATATATGCACTGCCAAGAATATTTTTGAATTCTATCAATCTCTTATGGTGCACGTAATGTATGAGATCCTGGCATGTTAGAAATAGCTCAATGGAATTTGTTGGTTTTATACTCTTGTATGTTTGTGCTTCCGTCAGGGCCCCATATACTATATGTATACCAGGTTATATGTCTGTTTGAGAATAGGTCATGCCCGAACTTTTAGGGGCGAGTTAGGGTCGTGACACTTACTTGCCTAGTCTTTCAATAACGTCTAGTGGTGAAGTAGTTAACCCCATTTCGGGTTGGTGTGGCTAGGGGGGTTTCATCATGATAACAAAAGTCTAGAGAAATTTTTGTTGGTAGGGGACCGCCCATCTTATGTGGTTTCTCATCTTACATCTCTCTATTCTTTTATATTTCTTTTCTATTTTTAGCACACCCTATCTTACTTTTTCTGCTCAACTCACAACTCTCTATTCTTTTATTTCTCTTTTGTTTTTCTTTCTTTTCCCAAATACGGCTGTCGGACAAATTGGAGGCGTGGGCATCTCATACCAGACTCGGATTTGATTAGGTTTTTTTTTTAGAGACTCGCATGATCGGACAGTCCCTTGGGCCTATAGGCATAGAAACTCCTCTTGTTTGCAACAATTTGGCAAGTAGAATTTTTTATTTTTTTTTATACTAGTTTGAGGATTGAAGCATGGAATCAAAATCCAAGACACAAAAGCGTATGAGAAACAAAAACTGAATGACTCTAACTTGACCCACAGTGCCCCTAGTTCATAATTTTGACTCCCTCTTATATTTTCAAAACTTTCTTTGAATAGAATTTAATTTACCTTGCTTTGATTTCTCAGGTTCGAATGTTATCAGTAAAATAGTTCATCGAGGGGAAATTTTTTGTAAAAGGATCATAAATCACTCTGTTTCTTGTAAAATATGATTTTGTTGGCTTACTATTCAAACAATTTCCACAATTGATTCCATGGATTGTACAACTAAAATCTCTTAATGCTTGAAACCCGGTGCTTGATGTTGATAACTAGCGTTTGATTAGATCTAGATGAGATGGGGCCGAACTTCATAGTGAAGTTGCTGACGTATCCCAAGGATAGGAATCAGGCCATTTGTAGTTCAGGATTAGGTTCACTCAAGTATTAACTCTCTACTTTTGTGCTCTAACTTTTTCCAAGATTGCTCTTTCTAGTTTTTAACCTTGTGAGCTCCTCTTTTTTTTTTTCTCTTTTTTTTTCTTAGGTCGCCTTTCCTGGTTTTCGGCCCAATAAGCTCTCCCAAGGATAGTATTTCTCTTATTTTGTCCATGTTGATAGGCTGTGTGAACTCTATCGCTGCCAGTTCCATTAGAACAATAGCTCCTCTAGTCATGATCTTTTTGATGACATACGGTCCCGTCCAATTTGGCTTGAACTTTCCTCTTGGGTCATGCACTAGAGCTCGGTTCTTTTTGAGTCTAGATCCCCTTCTTTCAAGTTCTTGATTTTCACCTTCTTGTTGAATGCTCAGGTAATTCTTTGTTGGTAACCTTGTACATGGCATAAGGCTTGTAGCCATCTTTCCTTGAAAAACATCAATCCCTCTGACCTACTCTTTTGGTACTCAGCCTCCTCAATTTGACACTCCGCCAGTACACGTAGTGAATGAATCTCGATTTCAATAAGTAGGGCAACCTACATTTTGTAAACTAGAAAATAGGGAGTTGCCCTAATTGATGTTCAATAGCCCCATAGTGCGAATGGCAACTTATCTAGCCAATCTCTATGTCTACCAATTGTCTTCCGCAAAATGGTTTTTACATTCTTGCTTGTGACTTCAACAGCTCCATTGGTTTATGGTCGGTATGGTGATGACTTATGGAAAGTTATACCTTTTTTTTTTGAGCAAATCCACCACTTCTCCTTTGAAGTGAGAGCTATGACACTATTTCATTTGGTACGCTATATCTGCAGATGACATTGTTTTGGATGAATTTGGCCACATACGAGGTTTTAAGGACCAAAAAATATGTTGTTTCAACCCATTTGGTGAAATAGTCAGTAGCCACCAATATGTACTCATGCCCATTTGATTCCTTTGGCGTGACTGCCCCAATTACATCAATCCTTCATTCAAAAAAAAGGCCAAGGTGAGGTTACGTTGTGCAAGAGTGAGTGTGGTACGTCCATAAGGTTTGCATCAATTTGGCACTTGTGGCACCTTCCGACGAACTGTATACAATCACTTTCCATGGTAGACCAGTAGTACCCTTGTCTCAAGATTTTCCTTGCCAGCATCACCTTATTCACATGTGCCCTGCATTCTCCTCTATGTATCGATTCCATGATTCTTTCCCCTTTATCCATGTGTACACATAACTTGTGCATCCCCAAATGACCCTTTTTGTATAACTTTCTCCTATACAAGATGTATTGGGTTTGCAGGCATCGATTGGCCCTTTTGTCTTTCTTCGTTGCTCATTGCGGGTAATCCCCCATTTTTATGAAATTCCAAATGTCAAAATACCAAGGGTTCCCATCTCGAACCTCTTTTACGGTGGTGATTATCATGTATGCTGGCGCATACCTTTGCTTGATGATAATTGGCCTCACTATCACCAATAACATCCAAATTCTTTACCCCCCAGTTCAAGGGCCACTTCCAATCCAGCAGTGCACGCCTTGTATTGTGCTTCGTTGTTTGAAATTTCAAAATGGAGCTTAAAAGCCAAAGGGACATGAGACTCATCGGGGGCAATAAGGAGGACCCTCATCCCATAATTGATTTGGTTTGAGGTCCTGTCAAAGTACAATTTCCAGGTTTCTTCCATTACTTGCATGATTTTTTCATTCATAAACAAAAATTTTGAACTATCTATGCCACCAGTCGGCTGATCAGCAAAGAATTTTGCCACTGCCCTGCCTCTTACTAACTTTCGAATGATGTGCTTTAAGTCAAACTCATCCAAAAGTAGCAGCCAATGTGCTAGCCAACCAGTTACTATTGGTTTCTCAAAAAGATATTTGATGGGGTCTAGTCTTGAAACTAACACCACTGAATGGGCCAGCAAGTAATGCCATAACTTTCTAATGGCCCACACCAATGTGAGACAGGTCTTCTCTAATTGTGTGTACCAAGCCTCATGGTCCAACATCTTTTTGCTAAGGTAGTAGATAGCATTTTCTAATTTTGCTTCCGACTCTTGTGCTAGCATACATCCCATGGTTGAGTCTATCACCGAAAAATATAGAATCAAAGGCTTTCCATGATTCGGGGATAATAACACTGGTGGAGTTTACATGTCGATGTAAATTTTGGAATGAATTGACTTATGAACTGCACGTTGTCTAGGAAACTCCTCACCTCATTCCTAGTCCTTCGTGGAGGCATTTCTAGAATGGCTTTAATCTCAGAAGGATCTACTTCTATACCTCTTTGTGTGATCAAAAACCCTAACATCTTCCCAGCTGTTACCCTTAAGGTGCATTTTTGCAGATTCAACCTTAGTCTATGCTGACGGATTCTTTCAAAGAATTTCTCTAGAGCAGCACAATGACCGTCCCTTTCCTTGGACTTGATAATCATATCATGTATGTAAACCTCTACCTCGTTGTGAATCATGTCATGCAACAGTGTAGTAACCGCTCTCTGGTAGGTAGCTTTGACATTTTTTAGTCCAAATGACATGACTTTATAGCAGTATGTTCCCCACGGTGTAGTGAAAGTTGTATTTTTCCCATCTTCTGGTGCCATCATGATCTGATTGTACCCAAAAAACCCAACCATAAATGACAGAAGTGCATGCCTCGCTGTGAATTCTACTAACTCATCAATGTGGGGTAGCGGGAAATCGTCTTTTGGACCGGCTTTATGAAAATTCCTAAAGTCAACGTACACACTAATTCTGTCATCTTTTTGCAGGACTAGAATTATGTTGGCCATCCATGTCGAATATTATGATACTATTAAAAACGTAGCATTGATTTTTTTTTTTGCTACTTCTTCTTTATTCTTAAGGGCCTAATCTGGATAGATTCTTCTTAACTTCTATTTCATAGGTTTAGCCTTAAGGTTTAAGGGGATTTTTTTGTTGTACAATCTCTGGATCATTTCTAGGAATGTCTTCATAGGACCATGCAAAAACATCTTTAAATTCCTTTAAGAGAGTGACTAAGCACTCGTGTTCCTCTGAAGATAGCGTGGATCCAATTTGGACCATACGGGGGGTTTCCTCGTCACCCAAGTTTATTGAGATTATTTCATCCATGACAGGCTTAGCGTGTTTCTCCTCCTCCATTCAATTAAATCTTTTATGCTTTGAGGAATTTCTTCCTCAAGATCTTTTTCATTTTCAAAATTAGTGGAGTCAATGCTATTAACTGAAGGCATTGTGGGGTACTCAGAATCATCCATTATTTCATTAATTGAAGCAAGAGGACTTACATCTGACTCAAACTCAAAATAAATAGAAAACTTACACTTAATTTCTACCCGTGGGCTTAAAATTTCCAGGTCATTGGACGCATCAGAGTCTGACATGCCAAATTCTAACTCACTGAACCCATCACTAGACTCACTATTAGACTTATAGATAGTGCACTTTTCAAAGGATCAATTTTGTTCTTGACCCTCCATTACATCCACTATGTACTTGGTGACGTCGTCCTCCAAAACTCCATTTTCTAGCATCATCGCAGTATTTAAATTCCTCGATTCAACATAACCAGTCTCTGTACTTAACCTAGTCTCAATATCTGCCTCGGCTCGATTGTCTATCATGTCTTTGCCTTCTTTGTTTGAGGTATTGTCTCTATCTTGCCTAATGTCTATATCTGGGTTTAGGAACGCTTTATCATCATTTGTGAGCTCGTGGTTAAAAAAGATTTCAAACCCTGGGTATCTCTTCTTTGTCATGTGATCAACCCATAGTTCCAAAAATCCGCAAAATAGGAATTCTTCTCATCCTTTACAAAACGTCCGTTAAGAGTTCCTTGGATGGGTTTGTGCTTAAACTTGTATTTTCTACCCTCTCTTTTTAATCATGCCTTATCTCATACCTCAATCACTTTGGTTATCAAGTCTTCCTTCACTGGTTGGTATCCCAACCCAAAACTGAACAAGTGGTTTTTGACTTCTAGCACCAATGTAACTCCTATTTCCCACTCATTCCTAGACCAAAGCTAGGAATATATCCTTGTTTGTTCATCATCAAAATAGAGGGCACGCCGTCATATCGATCCTCCTCAAGCACCATGACATGGAATTCCATGTCACGTCATGGTCATCTGGCCTGAGCTCGATTCTTATTCCCATCGTTCCCAAAACCTCTCGCTGAGTGTTGTCATAGGCCTTGAAGGCTTGTGTGGTTGCGGTATAATCCTTAGGCCCCAATCCTATGGCATTGCAGTCTTGGCTAAGCACACATTTATGGCCAATCCATTATCCACGAGCACTACTGGTACCCATTTCTCTCGACACTTTAGTGACACATAAAGAGGCTTGTTGTGAGTGGCCCCTTTAGGTAGTTGATCTTTGTTGGAGAAAGTGATGGTCGGGTTCTTCTTTACAAGTGCAAGCAATGCCACTAACTGATTCGGGGTGGTGTCTACGGACAACTTGGACTTGTTTAGCACAGTTAGCATAGCCTTGCGATGTTCATGGGAAGCCATGAAAAGCCCGCAAATATAGATATCTACCTAAATCTTCTTCAACTGTTGAAGCACACATTCTTCTTCATGCTCCTTTCCTTTCTCTTTAGATGCTTCCGAAACATCACCTTGCCCAAGGAATGCAGGTTTGAAATGCTGTCCACTTCATATAAGGTGATCCACTTCCTCTATATACTAAATGTCATCTGACTTAACGTTTCCCCATGTTTCACCATTGTAAGCTAGGCGAAGATCTTCGTCTTCCCATCATATTCCCTCTTCTATTTAGGTTACCTCCTCCGTCTGAACCAAACTATTGTTAGCCATTGATGTGTCAATTTGGTCTTCCTCATCTAAGGACATTTTCTGAAGCAACACAGTCAGATCCCCTGATTTGTTTTGCTGAGACATAGTTGATAATTGATAAGATTGGTTAAGTTTGCTTGAGTACGAGATACAATAATTTGACTCGGAGAATTACCCTTCTAGGAATTGCAGTCATGAACACAATCTTGAGAATATGTAGATGAACCAAGTTAGACTCTGTTTGATTTTTACCATAGGAGGTCAAAGTCATCATCATTATAAATTAGGTGAAAGTTGTCCAATTAAGGAAATTTTGAAGAATTTTGAGAACCTCTATCGGGGTGATCAATCTAAATAATTGTCTTTCCATTATTTGTGGTTTTGTTGAAAAGTTCCACATTCTTAAAATCATATGATCAAATCTTAACTTCTATTTTTCTATTTTTTATTTTTTCAAAAACAAAATCGTCTTTCTCTCTCCTTTTTTTTTTCTTCCAAATTTCAAAAGTTTTCCTTCCAAATTTTTTTTTTTTTTTCAAAAACTTTGAGGAGTTCAATTTTGGTTCCAGGGAATCAATCAAACAAATACTCTTTATCAGAATATTTTATAGAGGAATTTAGAATTTCATTTAAAATGGCAAACTTAGTCATTACGTCAATCTTCTGCCATTTTTCCATAAAACCATAATTCCTTCCAAAGTCATTAGCCTAATGAGTTTTATTTGATGAAAATAACTTGCCATAATTTCCAAACTCTACTCAAATTTTGTTTCAAAATTTTCTAAGGAAATTTTTATTTTATTTCAAGAAATCAATCAAACAATCATCTTCTAGTCAAATGCCTTCTAAGGGATTTCAAAATTTCATTTCAAGATGGAAGATGGTCATCACCTCCTTGTTTAACATTTTTCCATAAAATCAAAATTGCTTTCAAAGTCAATAACTTAAAGATTTTTGTCTAATCAAGAACTTTCCACAATTTCTAAAGTTCTACTCTGAATTTTTTTTTTCAAAACTTCTTTTTTCCTAAGGGGCTTTGGATTTTATTCCAAGTATCTAATCAAACAATTGTCTTTTTGCCAAATATCTTTTAAGGGAATTAGAATTGTATTTCAGAATAGAAGACTTGGTCACCACTTCCTTACCTACCATTTTTCATAAAATTTGAAATTCCCTCCAAATTCAATGACCTAAAGATTCTTATTCAATCATATACCTTCGATAATTTTCAAGGCTCTACGTAAGAGTGAAAGTTTTTTTTTTTTTTTATTTAAATTGTCTTTTGACTGCATATTTTCTTGGGGATTTAAATTTTGAAAAGGCAATCATTCCTAATTGATCACTAAGGTAGGAATTCAAATTCAAACTCAAACTCACTCAAATCCTTTAAATTGGGAAAGTATCTCCTAATTTTCAATAGAATCAAAACCAGAATCATAGCATTCTCTAAATTTTTTGTGATTGGATCACTGCCTAAAATAATACAAATTGCCCCAGAATCAAATCACACCAATCTCAAAGTTCCTAGATTTTTGGAATAAAATCATTGCCTTTTTGATTGTTGATCCCCAGAATCAAATCAAATCATTTCCATTCAAGACAAGATACCATATAAGCACATAATTTGTATTCATGCCTGTTTGGAGGTAGGGTTGCCCTGTCCTAATTTGGAAATGGAAACTAAGATTCACTAAATCATACAAAAAGGCAATAATTCAATCTTAAAAAGGAGGGTAGATCAATTATTACTATCAATATACCTCTCATTACATAAGGAAATGATCAAACAGTACTAGTAGCATAATCTGACACTTGCCTTATTGACATAACACAGGTCGCGAATATATTTTGGGATATTATCTAGTGAGGCAGGTTTCCTTAGTTCTAAAATGATGCAATGCAATTGAAAATTAATCACTAATCTCATAAAATAGAAATTTTCAAGTCAAGCTGCCTTAAGTCCCCAACAGAGTAGCCTGCTGTGGGAGTTGCGCCTTTTTCAAGTCTATGGCATGCATCCCACACCGACTTGCTTTATTGACATGGAGTCACAACTTAATTTTTAAAGATGAATTAATAAACCTTTAACAATGGAAATTAAATTAAGGCCAAGTCTATCATAACCAAGAAAATTTTGAGTTTGGGAGCTTAGGTGCAAAAGAGGAAGGCCATTTTCATGGAAGCACCCCTTTTTGCGCAATTTGAAGATTGACCTCTACTCACTTTCTATTTTATGCTTTTAATGGTTAATTGTTCACAAAAATTCATTTTAGACGTAAAACCTTTAAATAATCCTAAAGCTATGTGATTTGAATAAAACAAGTGTCATTTATTTTAGTTGCAAGAATATAGCATATTTTGAATAGAATAAATATTTTCCACAAAGAATGAATTTTTAATAAAATATGGCCATAAACTTGAACTAGAATAAATAATACTTATGAAAATATTCAAAACACACAATTTTGCATACAAGGAGCATGTAAACTTGGATTATTGAAAAGGACAACGCTACAAAGAACAAGCAATGCTATGAAGTTCAAGGAAACATATCCAAATGCCCACTGTGATATGCCTGAGGGGTACCCGTGTGCGTTAAATAGTTTGAACCCTAGATCTCTTTGATCTAGTCTCACGAGTGCAACGTGAAACATAGATGATAGTCTAGATTTGGTAACTTATATTGAAAATCTAATTTATTACAAATTCTTTGCCGGAAATGGACTACATTACCAAATCTTAGAGTAGCTCTTCCCAGACATGGACTTTAACGGCGTGAGGCCAGGAGAAAGGGACATTGCCCAGACCCCACTGGATGAGGGTGTAGTAGAGAAAGACTTGGCATCCAGCGAGGACGATAGAGGCGAAGGCAGAGCAGTTTGAAGAACCCCCCTTTGGTTTTTGTTGTTTTTGTTTTTGTTGTTGTTGTTGTTACTGTTGTTTTTTTTTTTTTTTTTTTTTATTTAAATTGTCTTTTGACTGCATATTTTCTTGGGGATTTAAATTTTGAAAAGGCAATCATTCCTAATTGATCACTAAGGTAGGAATTCAAATTCAAACTCAAACTCACTCAAATCCTTTAAATTGGGAAAGTATCTCCTAATTTTCAATAGAATCAAAACCAGAATCATAGCATTCTCTAAATTTTTTGTGATTGGATCACTGCCTAAAATAATACAAATTGCCCCAGAATCAAATCACACCAATCTCAAAGTCCCTAGATTTTTGGAATAAAATCATTGCCTTTTTGATTGTTGATCCCCGGAATCAAATCAAATCGTTTCCATTCAAGACAAGATACCATATAAGCACATAATTTGTATTCATGCCTATTTGGAGGTAGGGTTGCCCTGTCCTAATTTGGAAATGGAATCTAAGATTTACTAAATCATACAAAAAGGCAATAATACAATCTTAAAAAGGAGGGTAGATCAATTATTACTATCAATATACCTCTCATTACATAAGGAAATGATCAAACAGTACTAGTAGCATAATCTGACACTTGCCTTATTGACATAACACAGGTCGCGAATATATTTTGGGATATTATCTAGTGAGGCAGGTTTCCTTAGTTCTAAAATGATGCAATGCAATTGAAAATTAATCACTAATCTCATAAAATAGAAATTTTCAAGTCAAGCTGCCTTAAGTCCCCAACAGAGTAGCCTGCTGTGGGAGTTGCGCCTTTTTCAAGTCTATGGCATGCATCCCACACCGACTTGCTTTATTGACATGGAGTCACAACTTAATTTTTAAAGATGAATTAATAAACCTTTAACAATGGAAATTAAATTAAGGCCAAGTCTATCATAACCAAGAAAATTTCGAGTTTAGGAGCTTAGGTGCAAAAGAGGAAGGCCATTTTCATGGAAGCACCCCTTTTTGCGCAATTTGAAGATTGACCTCTAATCACTTTCTATTTTATGCTTTTAATGGTTAATTGTTCACAAAAATTCATTTTAGACGTAAAACCTTTAAATAATCCTAAAGCTATGTGATTTGAATAAAACAAGTGTCATTTATTTTAGTTGCAAGAATAAAGCATATTTTGAATAAAATAAATATTTTCCACCAAGAATGAATTTTTAATAAAATATGGCCATAAACTTGAACTAGAATAAATAACACTTATGAAAATATTCAAAACACACAATTTTGCATACAAGGAGCATGTAAACTTGGATTATTGAAAAGGACAATGCTACAAAGAACAAGCAATGCTATGAAGTTCAAGGAAACATATCCAAATGCCCACTGTAATATGCCTGAGGGGTACCCGTGTGCGTTAAATAGTTTGAACCCTAGATCTCTTTGATCTAGTCTCACGAGTGCAACGTGAAACATAGATGATAGTCTAGATTTGGTAACTTATATTGAAAATCTAATTTATTACAAATTCTTTGCCAGAAATGGACTACATTACCAAATCTTAAAGTCACCACCTAATATTTTGAGAAAATTAGAAAACCAGTGACTCGTGCCAACCCCACTGTTCATCGTAACTATGGACGCTTGGCTCAGAACCTTAGGTATGAGGGGGAAGGTCATTAATTGAGCACCTCCTCTCACTCGATCAAAGATCAGCCTCTGCTAAGCCATGATAAATTTGCTCGTTAAAAATATAATAATGACATTTTCGATAATCAAAATTTTTTTTTCCTAAAAGTGATTTTGTTTCAACATTTTATTTTTTAAACTATAATTTCTTGTAATAATCAATTTTTTTCACCATACAATCCCAACATAGTATAAAGATGGGTTATAAAAACCTTAATGATAACATTCCTACTTGTCATGGCCCATTTCTAATGACTTCAGGGAATGGAGGACTTAAGGGTATATTATAAAAACCTTTAACCGATAACATTACTACATGTTGTGGCCCATTTCCAATGACTTTTAACGGTTAAATGTTAATTCTTTATTTGTTTAGCAATAAATAAATTCAAACTTTAATCATAAGACTCACTCCCTTCCTCAATGACCAACTTCTATTTATTTTTGATTTTCAAAACGTAACAGTAATATTAAAAAATATCATAATCACTAAACAATGTTAATTTGAGTTTTGATAATGATGAGGACCAAGAAGAAAGAGTAGGAGGACGAATACCACGAGGAGGACAACCACAAGGTACTAATTTCAATTGTGTTTATTATATTTAAAACGGTTAAACGTTAATTCTTTATTTTTTTATCAATAAATAAATTGTAATCAAAAGACTCTCTCATCTTCCTCTAGTCCAATAACCAACCTCTATTTATTTTTTGTTTTCAAAACATAAAAGTAATATTAAAAAAATATCACATTCACTAAATGATATTAATTTGACTTTTGATAATGACGACGACTAAGAAGAAAGAGTAGGAGGACGAGGAGGTAGACAACCACAATATAGTGATTTTGGTTTAGACTCGACCAGTTGATGTTTTAGATCCAGGTTTCATTGTCTTGTATAGTTGTTCATGTCTTGTTTCTCCTTATTCCTCATCGAGTTTGGTTATTGGAGGGTCTTGGTTGTGTTCGGAACAAGTCGGGAATTAGATTTTCAAAATGGTTCTTGTCTAGATTTTGGCTTCTTCACTGGAGAGACACTTCTTGCGCTCGAGCGGTCTTTGAGAACTCTCAGTACTTTTGTAGGCCTGTAGAGATATTAGGACTTGGCATATAGTGATTCTAGTTTGGACCCAACCCATTTGATGTTCTGGATCTAGGTTTCATTGTCTTATATAGTTGTTCATGTCTTGTTTCCCGTTATATCTCATTGATTTTGGTTTTAGTAGTGCCTCAGTTGCATTTGAAACAAGTTGGTGGCTTGCTTTTCAATACACTTGCTGCCCAGATTTTGACTCTCGAGCAATCATTCTTTTGCTCAAGCGGTCCTTGAATTTTGGCCTGTTCGCTTGAGCACACATTCGGTTGCTCGAGCGATCTTTCAGACCTTCTAGTATTGTTGTAGGCTTGCAAAACTTCTGGGAGTGTGTGTTCTATGCTCAAGCGAAGCTTCTTGCGCTCCAGCGGTGTTGGCTTAAGTGATCATTCTTGCAATTGAGTGGTTAACCTTATGTCTATAAAACTATTGAGAGTTTCTATTTTACGCTCGAGCATCATTTCTTGTGCTTGAGCGGTCAAATCTTTTGTGTCTATACGCTCAAGTGTCACTTCTTGCACTCGAGCGGGGTATGCGTATATTAGATCGCAAAACTACCTTTTTTGACCAGTTCTTCATTTCACTCTCTCTCTCAACCTTCCAAAAACCCTAGATCTAGATACTTGCTCTCTAAAACTTACCTTCTTTATACAAAAATACCAAGATCTAGTGATTTCTTCACCCTACTCCCTTTGTGAAAAAGGTAGAACACTTCGTGGACTCTCTTTTCATCCGAAAAAAGTGGATTTCAGCTTCATTGAGGTTTCTCCATTCTCTTCTTGGTCTCCTAGCTTAGAGGTAGGGATTTTTCACACTCTTCTATGAGTTTTACCTTAGTTATTTGGTATTTCAAAAGATTATAGTGATTTGGGTTTTTTTTTTTTTTGGTAAAACCTAGGGTTTGAAATCAAAATGTAAAAGAGGGGTTTTCAAATGGTTTCTTGGAAATGGTTGGGGTTATGAAATTGGAGTCGATATATGTTGAAATGAGATATTTTTTATGCTGAAATTGATTTTTAAAGAGAAAGGGGTTTTTCCCTAAAATGTAAATATGTTCATGATTGTAAAGAGAAAATGGAATTGAAGTTGGGAATAATAAAATTGTAATGATGTAGATGATAATGGTGGAGTTGGATATGTATTATCATTCTCCAGCTCAAGATTTTGGAAAAGTTTACCTTTATGGAATTATTTATCAGCAAAGAGATATCTGTTTTAGGCTATCGCTGGAGGATAGATATGAGTGTTATAGAAATTGTATGAAAATTAGGTGAACTAAAACTAATTTTTCATCCATTTGCATTGAGCATTGTTGTATACTAAATACATTGTAAATGTATATGATTTTGAGAAAAGGGGTGAATGTGGGGAAAATGTGTGTATCACCAAATCAAGTTGGCCCATGTGTACAGGGTGAAAGTCTTGAAAAATACGTGTATACATGCATGCCGGTTCCCGCAGATGAAATATCTGTAAAATGGCAACAGTAAGGCTTGTATAGCCTATGTTTACATGGGTCCCGTTTGACAGTTTCCCGTGGATGAAATATATGTGAAAAGTTGTACTGGTTTGACTTTCCCCCTGTTTACTGTTGTAAAGGAGATGACTTTTAGAACTGTGATATAGACCTGGCAATATATGGCTTTTCGAAAAAGATATAAAATGTTTTGGCACAAGCATTGCATATGCATAAAACCTCATGGCTTTGTTAAGATTTATACATTGTGTTGGATTATTTCTATTGGGCTTTAGCTCACCCTTTATGGGAAAACTATTTTCAGGTACTGGTGATATGCCTCCACCAAGGCAATAGCTTGGGAGGACCATGGAACTGAAGGCTCACTTTTGTTATTCTGTATTAATTATGTGTAAGCTCAGGGCTTTATCTGTATTGAGTTTGCGCTCAGTTTTCTTGTAACCAAGCATTGACTTGGAAAGATGTAAATCATTAGGGCATATGGTTATCTGTTTGGCTTTCATTCCCTTTCACCATTTTGTAACACATGTCATATATTCAGGATGTACTATTTATGAATGTATATTGCATGTGTCACCTTTTGTATATCAAACTCTGATTAATGAAAGCTTATCATTTCATTTATGTTGCTATTTATTAGTTATTATGAGCTAGGCTTATTGTGCTTATTTTGGGGTGTGACAACTTGGTATCAGAGCGTATTGGGTTTGAATACTTTGGGTATGGAGGAAGTGGTTTTTACGACAATGGGTTTGTGTAGACACCCCATTTTTGACCGACCTTAAGACTTAGACGTCATCGATTAAGTGCTCGGTGATCGCGCATGTTTGTGCTCGTTTCGAGGTTTTGGAGTTTTCGGCTGAGGGCCTTGCCTCCAGGCCTCTGAACTCTTTGTGTTTTGGCTTGGTTTGTGGACCATGCCTTGTTGACCTTCCCTGGAGGGAGAAAGAGGTCTATAGACCACTTTTTGCGGTCGTAGAACACTTTTCCCTCTTAGAGACTAGTTTTTGGTTTCCGGAGTCTTCGGCCACGCGCCTTGTCTCGGGACCGCTTAACGTTCTCCTTTTGGCCTGGATTTCGGACCATGCCTTGTTGCCTTGGTCTAGAGGGACACAGAGGTCTCGTAGACCACTTTTTGTGGTCGTAGACCATTTTTGGCGCCTGTAGACTAGTTTTCAAGGTTTTCGGCTGCGTGCCTTGACCCGCGGACTCTTGTCTTGCATCTATTTTGGTTTTTTTTTGGCACAAACCTTGTTTTCCTTGCTTGGAGGGTGGAATAAGGGTTGGAGACCAGCTTCTCTCCACAAAAACCACTTTTCCTGTCTGCCAGCCAGTTTTCTGGTCGGCCAACTTGTCTTGGTGGTCTTTGGACCACCAAAAGTGGTCGGTAGCCATGCCACCACCTTGCTTTCTTGGTGCAGACCACCTCCCCCCCCCCTTGCCGACCACTTGGTCTCCTTGCAGACCACTTGTGCTGGTCAGCCGCCAGTGCATGTAGCTGCCGACCACTTCAACTGGTCGGTAGCTTTCTTGTAGTTTCCTGTAGATATTTTCTTGCCAGCTGTGCCAGCTGTTGGGCACAGAAGGCATCCTCCATAGTGTATGAAGGGATTGCTTGAAGCTAAAAAGCTTGTTCAACAAGCTTGATCCTTGTTTTTCTATAAAAGGGAGCCTCCTCCCTCTTGCCTTAGGTTTAAATTTTTGCTTAGAGCTATAGATATACACCTTTATCTCTATATTGCTTCTTCTCTTCATATTTGTGCTTAAAAGTGCCTTTCCTTCACACTTTTGCACACAAACACTTAGTGAAACACCACACTCTTGTTGCTGAGGCCTCTTGAAACTAGTTTTGTGTTTTTTGGACTGCTTTTAATCCGAAAAGGTTGCTGGAGTTGCTTCCTTGAAGTTGTTTTACAAGGGTGAGTCTCTAACCACCTTTAAAGCTTTGTTTTGATTAAGCTTTTGGCCCCATTTGCATGATGTTTTCGGTTTGACTTTAAACTACAAAAAGTTCAGATTTCACATGCTTGACATGTTTGTTTAAGGTTTCTTTGGTGTTAGGGGCGGTCTACCCCCCTTTTGTGCCTCGTTTGGCCTTGTTTCATGGTGGAAAGTGTGTTTTGAGGTCCCAAATAGGAGGGGATCATCCCCTCTCCTTGTATCTTGCAAACTAGCCTTGTATGCCTCATGTTTGAGCATGTCTTTCTAGCATGTTTTGGCCATATCTCAGCATGATTTTGGTGTTGTTTTGCCGTGCCCTAGCTCTATTTTGGTTTGGTTTGATAGTCTCTTGCATGCTTCTTGTAGTGTATTTCTATTCACTAGCTAAACATGTATCATGCTTTTGACCATCATTCTAGCATGTTTTTGGCTCTACTCTAGCAAGCTTTTGTTCATATTTTACCATGCTTAAGCTCTGTTTTATGTTGTTTTGGTCATGCATGCCTTGCTTTGTATAGCCATAGTGCATTCTAGCTCACAAGCTTTGAGTTTTCAAGTCACTAGCATGCATTGCTTGGGCTATTTGCATGATTTGGCATCATTTGATATTTGATTTCAGTGCATGTAGTGTGGTCATGCCCTCACATCTTTCACTCATTCAATGCTTTGGAGGGTTGGTTCTTTATGCTTTAAAAATGAGCCATTGTGTATGCCATCTTGCCTAAGCTTTTGGGCTACCATTTCAGTGCATTTTTGGTGTTATTTTGACATGCTATAACTATAATTTTTGTTGGAAAATCCATCTCATGCTTGGGTTTGGTAGGTGTAGGGTAATCCTCCCTTTTGGCCTTGCATGCTCCATGCTTCATGCCATTCATGTTAGCATGTGTTAGCTCTAGTCCATGCATGTTTTGTCATTGTTTTGGCATGCTTTAGGACTTTTTTGGGTTGTCTTAGCCATATGGTTCTTGTATTGCATAGCTGTAGTGCCATTGGCCTTGCTAGCCTTGAGTTTTGAGCACTATAGCATGCTTCATTTGTGACATGTGCATGATTTGGCATCATTTCACATGTTATTTCAGAGCATATAGCATTGCTGTGTTCTCACTTCTTTCACCCTTTGAGTGCTTCTAAGGGTTATGCATTATTGCCTTGTTTGTGGCCTAACTTGTATGCATGCATGCCTAGACTTTTGAGCTCCCATTTCAACAAGTTTTGGTCTTTGTTTTGACCTAATTGAGCTCTATCATGGCTGGTTCAGTCATTTGTGCCATATATTGCATGCCTCTTGTGTAATCTCCATGAGTAGCCTCGTGCCATAGGCCTCCTAGCATGCTATACTTGTGTTGTTTAGATGATTTGGCATCATTTCATACATGATTTCAGTGCTTATAGTGTGGCTATACTCTTACATTTGTCACTCCTTGAGCACTTTTGAGAGTTGTGCTTTTATGCTTAATTGGTGAGTCAATGCATGAGCATGCATTTTCTAGCCTTTCATGCCATCTTTTAAGAGTGTTTTGGCCATTGTCTTGGCATGCATGAAGTCTATTTGGGATTGGTTTAGTCCATTGTGCATTGCATTGTATTGCCTTAGTGTTGTGTGCCTCAATGCTTAAGGTCTTGGTTTTGGCATGCTCATGTTGCATTGCATTATACAGCCTTAGTGTTGTGTGCCTCAATGCTTAAGGACTTTGTTTTGGCATGCTCATGTTGCATTGCATTGTATTTCTATGTTGTGGCCTTGCATTGTGTTTGGATAGGGTGTTAATCCAAATACAAGAAATGAGGGATGTTTCATACTTGATGTGATGAAATATGCCTCATTTCTTGGTCGCCGACGCTTTTGATCATACATGATAGAGTTTAAGGCCCTTATGTGTTATTTGTGCATTCATTTACATCGAATTGTGCAATCTCGGCTTCTCGGCCATCGTGCATTGCGATGCATGGTTGGTGGCCCGAGAGTCAAGAATTACACTCCCTTGAGCTTAAGAAACGATAGCGAGGGTGGTTATGCCCACATACCTTGTAAATACATTGCCATGCACCTTCTTGTTCTCTGTTGCAGCAAAATGGAGGTGTGCTAAATTTTCTGGTCGGCAAACCAGTAAAAGTGGTTGGCCGATTACTTTTTCTGGTCTGCAGCAAATGTAAGTGGTCGGCAGGTGGTCTACACCACAACTAAGTGGTCGTTAGCCCTCCTAGAGGTCTCCATGATGGAGTAGAAGCTATCTGGAAGTTTGTGTAGTGTTCTGAAGACAAATGCAAATAGAGGCAAGTTGGGGCATAGCGATGGATTTCCGAACGAAGCGACCGAACATGCATGCAATTCTCGCCCCGAGGCTCCTTTTTACTGCTTTGCTTAGCTAGCTTATACTTTGGTTTTGTACTTAATTAGTTAACATATTTAGCTAATTGGTTTATGCTGTAATGTTTAATTAGCCAATGTAGTTAGCTAATTAGCTTGTTTAGTAATAATTACTTAACTTGTTAGTTAATTAGCTTTGTTTTGTAATTATTAGTTTAATTAGCTTAGATTAGCCAGTTAATTTATTTTTCGGACACTCCGTCGAGAGTGCGAATTTTGTAATAAGGGTGCGTGTGTGTGATGCATGTCTTCCAACCCCACTTCTTTCTCCCTTTTATTTCCCAACTTTCGATGGTTAGTTTTACAGCTTGTTTCAATTAGCATCCTTATGTTTCGCATGCGTGCATCATTCATCTGCCTTGCATGTACCAGGCTCGGCGCATCATACAAACTGCATTGTATTTCAATACCAATTTGAATACATGTATCGAGTGTTGCACTCATATGCCATCTTAGAATAGCCGAACCTATCTTAGTTGCATTTCGCATGTGTTGCATTAGGCATTCTTGACATAGCTAGGGTCATGCATTGATTTCTATCCTAGCTTTTGTTTTGGCTTGGAGTACCAGGTTAGCTTTTATGCTTTAGCATATTGCATGAGTGTGAGTGTTGCCATGATAGCATGCTTGCCATGAGGCTAATTGCTTAATTGATTAACTGCATGAATGCTTGTGGATGAATGCTTTATTACTTGAATTGGAACAATTCATCAAAATGTGCATTTTAAGCCCACTTGAAGTGGCAAATCATCATATTTTAAGCCACTTGAGGGTGGCAAAACCGCGTTTTAGCCTACTTGAGGGTAACAACTGCAAACCATTTTCACAAACAAACATGAGATGCTTTCTTCCAAATCGAGTGATTTAGTCTATACTTGTATGCTGTGCGCATCACGTAGTAAGGAAGTCTAATAAATCAGAATAAGAACACATGTGTTTTCAAAAACAACATATCATGTTAGTAAAGGCCGATCCTTTGATCGGGCGAGCGGGGGTGCTCGTTTCAAGACCTTCCCCTCTCGTACCCAAGTTTCCGAGCCGAGGCAACTTTGGTGATGAAGGACATGTGGCCACAGGCACGAGTCAGGGTTTCCTAAATTTTCCAAAACAAAATATGTAGGTGGCGACTCTGAAATCTGGCAAAGCAGTCCATGTTTGGCGCTTTTTGATTAAAATTGATTTTCCAAATCGATTTGCCGGATTTGGACTCTTTGGTGATTTATCAGTCTTACATTACACTTTGTGAGATTTGATTCAGAACCGTGACAGGAGTCCGAACTGTAGTAGCTAGAACTACGATTCATGCCCTCGCGTGTGGAGCGGAGTTCCGGGCAGTCCACAGTTTATGGCGACTCTGCTGGGGATTTAGAGAACTTGACTCGAACATCATGATATGTTGTTTTGTTTACACTTATGTGTTTCTTTGCATTGCATTTGCATTGGTGTGCCTAAGTCACAGTGTTTGACATTTGTTATTCCTGAACGGTTTGCCAGAGGCTTGCTTTGAGAAGCGTGCCATATAAGGCTGACCAGTTGCGGGCTCTGCCATGATGGGAACAAAAACCTCGATTTTTACTGTGGCACCCTTTTCGACCATTCGACCTAGTGCATATCGGAATCCATAGTGACCATTCCAAAATAGGACAGGTTGCTTACCCGATTGTAGGCTGTTTGAAACTGTTGTGTGCGTAGTGAAACCCTAGCTCCTGACAAGATAGGACAGGGAAACCCTACCCCACCACAGGAGTGTTTTGGTTCTTACTTGCTTGATACGTGTTGTCAGAGTGTGTCTCTACAGGTTGTATGTATCAGTTTGCAAGTCTGGGTATTAGGCCTGACGGCATCAGTATTTTGGGGGAATCAGTTTTACCTAAGGGTATCAGCTTATAGGTAGAATTTGGGGCAAAATTCAGTAAAGAGTAAAGTCATTCAGCTATGCTCAAATCTGTTCTGGTGAAATTGGGCTGAGATGCTACCTGTTTTCTCTTTTGCTAGGTAGTCTTGGAACCATAGCTTCAGAAGGCTCCAATATCCCCCGGGTACATTGCACTTGTGCTGATAGACTTTGTCAGGTCAGAGATTCAGTTCAGAGCAACAAGTGTTCCTTCGTTGAGGCAAGGCAAAGAAGGACCAGTCGGGGCACACCAGTTCAACAGATCCGATAGTCACCAATCACATCACCTCTGTTCAACTCAGCCGACCCGTGATGGCATAGAGTTCGGAAGAAGTTACGGGCATGGCAGCGACACTAAACCAGGGAATCACCATGCAGGGTGAGACCGATGCCGAAATGCAATGCCAATCTGGGGCACCTATCATACATCCAGTCTTGGAACCCTAATCATCTCAAACCCGTGAACCCATTACTTCTGAGCTGATGAGAATGATTGAAGATCTTCAGAGAATAGTGGCAGATTTAGCCTTTGGAGTTTTGGCTCCATCATCAACCACATCGCCTACCAGGGATTTCACGCCAAAAGGTTCCCCAATCTTGGGACGGGTTGCATTGGAAGAAGACCAATCCCTTGGCAAAGTGGAGGCCAGTGTTAAGAACAAGGTAGGGGCAGGCATTGGTCCCCGTGAACACCTTCAGTGGGCTATTGAGGCTTTGAAAGCCGAAGGACTGAACAAACAGCAAATGATTGCAGTTGTTGCACAGATAGTGGATGGCACTTTTGCCACTCAGAATGAAAGTAGTTCGAGTCAAGGGGCAAACCGGGGGAAGGGTCGTCGTATCAGAAATGTTCCTTTCAGCTCTAATCCGGCACTCGAAAGAGATCAACAAACCAAGGCATCACCTGCCGACCCCTTTACTAGTGCATCTAGCAAAAATCCACAAACCTCGAAGTGCCAACCCCGTGGTCAGAGGGTCTTCCATGCCCTCTATATGCCTTTGTCTAAAGCTTTCCAAATCCTCGTTGGATAAGGCCATCTCAAACTCCTTGAGCCTCGGTCTCTCCCTGGTCGTCTTCCAGCCGGTCATGATGCTGCCCAATACTGTGCCTTCCATCAACAAAATGGTCATGGCACTGACCTTTGTTTTTGTCTTCGTCACGAAATACAAGATTTGATTGACAACGAGGTCATTGTCGCACTAGGTCTTCCAAAGTCTATCGGTACTAGATCGATGAGCTTGGGGGATAATGTGATATGATCAGGGGGATGAACCGCTTGCGGATGGCACCTAGTTTACTCCAGATGTGATGGATGGCCCGTACTATTTTGAGCATTGTGCAAATGCTAGTTTTTGTACTTTCTGACTTGGGTATTGGGTCAGTCTTGTTGTTTTGTATTAAGTCAGTCTTTTTGTACTGAGTCAGTTGAGTCTGTCTTATTGTATCGAGTCAGTCCTGTTTTGTTAGAGTCGGGGGATTTCGGGGGTGTTACCTCCGGCATCACTTGCTTGTTTTGTGTTTGTCTTTTATACTCTTTTGAGTCTGTTCCTGCCATGGGGCTAGTTGCACCAACAGATCTGAATGAAACAATAGTGATTTTCGCTCTTTTGAGTCTGTTTTTGCCATGGGGCTAGTTGCACCAACAGATTTGAATGAACAACAGTGATTTTCACACTTTTAAGTTTGTTTCTGCCTTGAAGCCAGTTGTGCCATAAGATTTGAATAAAACGGTGGTGCTTTTCACCTACTTTTCTGTGCCTAAAACTCATTGCATCGACCTAAGTTTTTCAAAACTTTTTCTAACACTGTGATGAAAATGAAGAGGAAGGAATTCCTCGGGATTTGTAAAAATTTGATCAACTGAGGAAAAGAGATGCGTGCTAGACCCCTAATGAATGAAATCATACTTGTTAATGTGAGTACTGAGAAGGATCCTAGCTTGATCTAGATTGGTTCTACATTGTCTTCCGCGCGAGCGATTAGTCGCCTTTTTCAAAAGATTTCAAAAAAAGTTTTGCACGGTCCTGCAAAGACCTGTGTGGAATCGCTCTTAAGATTGTGCAGCCTAGGATCACTCTAAGCCTCGAGACTCGACCCCTTTTGCTTTCAAACCTTGAACTTGGATTCAGAATGTTCAACGGTCAACCACAATGTGAGGCTTGCATGGCCAGATCAGAAGTAACCCTTGAACCAGGGGCAAGAAGGTCAGATATGATCAAAAGAAGCTTGCAAAGCTGGATGAGAAACCTTTGAACTAGGGGCAAAAATGTCAGATGTGCTCGAAGAGCGAAAGATGAGTCATTTCTCAAGCCAATGAAAATTGCCAAGAAAGCCAAATCCGAGAAACAGGGAGAAATTTTTTTATTGAAGGACAACTGAGTACCTATCCGTAACACTAGGGGCAACTTCAGCCCCCATTGGATGGACTTCTACATCATCAGCGAACAACAGCCATTCTCCTAGATTCAGATGGCTTCGAGATCTCAAACCGATCAACATGGACAAGTTAACTTTTCTATCCTTGAGAGGCTTGCTAGGCCGAAAACCCGGAAGGGCGACCCAGGCAAAAGTTATAGCAAGAAAAGAAGAAGAAGAAGAAAAGATGAAAAGAAGAAAAGAAAAGAATGAAAAGAAATGAAAAGAATTGAAAAAAGAAAAGAAAAACAGAGTTCGTAAGGTTGAAAACCTGGAAGGGCGGCCTTGGCAAAAGTTAGAGCGCAAAAGGAGAGGTTAAATATCTGAGTGTACCTTAACCCGGAACTACGCCAGGGGAAACTTTCCGTTGCCATGCAGTGCCATTTAGACAAGGGGCAATTTTCCATTGTTTTGGATCTGAGGTTGTGCATCTCAAGAGTAAATTCTGTGTTGGTCGAGCAGTGGCCATTTGTAAAAATAGTTTTTGAGAATTTTTACTGAGGTTGACTAATTTTCCCAAAAATTATTCCATTTTTCCAGAACTGGACCATTTCTCGGACCATAAAAAGGAAAATTTTTAGTGCTCATAACCTAACTTGCATGATTTTAAATCAGAAAATTGAACAAGCATGTTAATCTAACTCTCATATTGGTCAAATTGCTTTAGTAGAAAGCCAAAACAAAAAATGGTCAAAATGATGAACTACGGGCACAGTTGAGTCAGGTGTTCTGTCTTTTTCCCATTGTCAACATACTTTCTGAAAAGGGCACCATACTTGCCAGAAAGGGCACTCTACCTGCCAAAAAAGGGTACAACTGAAGCTAACAGCAAAGGGCCGAAAGCTCTCTCATATCCTCCAAGCAGTGAGGTATCAAACTAAGTGCGAAGCACGAAATGGTATCGATCAGGATATTTCACTCCCTCATCTAGACAGGTCTGATCACATCCATACTGGCGAAGGGCGTCGTCAACTGTTGTCAGTTGTGGATCTACTGCATATCCTGTCGCAACCCCTCTGTAGGAAAGCTCACTGTTGTGAGTGGAAGAAAGAGAATCTAGTAGAATGCTAGGGGCAAGAGCCCTCGACTTCTTGCTTATCCATCAACCACCCAGGGGAGGGATAAAAAAAAGAAAAAAGAAGAGAGATTGAAGAATAGAGAGATGTGCGTTGAGAGAAAAAGTGAGAAAATGGCTTTTTCAGACAAAAAAGAGATTGAGTGCCAGAGTGACGTGAGAATCACAAATAAGAAAGGGTGGGAATCATTACTCGGAGAAGCTGTGGGCTCCCCCTGAACTGAGAGGTCTCTCGCCATTGGAACACACCTGAGTGTCATGTCGCTTGTTTTTGTTTGTCTCGATTCTTTTTTGAGTCATTTCGAGTGTCAATAGATGTGTTTAGGTTGTTTTACCTTTGTTTGCCGTTGTTGAGTCATTTTTGTTGTGGTCATTCATAGGCTCAATACCCGGTTAAGAACTCGTTCCTCAATTTTGATTTCAAAAATTGTTTTGTGCTCAGAGTGCTGTGCCATTCTCTACATGTGTGCAAAACAAGATTTGTTCCTTCATAAAACTATAGGGTTCAACCTAGGTCATGTCAGAACAGTAAAACCAGGACCTATCTGAAGCTATATGGGTTCCAGACTGCAAAGCGAAAGAAAAGAGGGAAAATTAAAGCATCTGAGTTTGTTTCAACCTCAGAAAATTCTGAGATTGCGTTCCGGATGTACCTCTTCAGGCCTTGTCAATGCTCCAAAGTATAAGTGTGCCTCTACTTCAAGCTCTACCTCAAGCTCAAGTTCAAGCGTGCTCTCCCTGAGTATCATTCCTTGCCAGGGGAATCTTGGTTGTGTTTGTAATGAGTTCCTAGGAGATCAACTGCAACAGCAAAAACTAGAGTTCGAATGGCTAATGCCTAAAATGCAAAGGTTCAGGATTTCCGAGTCTAAAGTCTGGTTTAAATACCTAGGGGTGTGTCCCGGCTTGAAATCTGTATAGCAGCCCCATAGGTTGAAGTAGCGTGTATGCGCCTCAATTCTGGATATTGAGCTAACCTAGTCTGTCACCTCGTTGGAGAATAGGGAAAGTTGTGAATATGATCGGGAAGAAAAGTGGCATCCGTGGCTTCTACATGCAGAGGTTACTCCTTGTCAGTATTTCAGAACCTTTGAACTATGAGTTGAAGGTAAGAGTTCGAAGAACACAAGGGGAGATCCCCGTCAAAGTAGAACGGTTCACCGCCATTCACCCCATGAGGTCCTTTTTTAAAGCACCACTTTGTTTGTTTCTTGCATTCCCTAAACATCATGCACTACATTGCTTGTAACATGTTGTAACATGTATCGTATCATCGTACTTATTGCATTTGTTTGCATCTTGTGTTATCCTATATCTTCTATCCTTTCATGTTGTGCAGCGTTTAGGATCGTTGTCCTCCGGGGCTATCTCAGGTTGCGTTGAGCGCGCACCTGAGCGGTTGTTTTCGGACCTCTTCTCACGATTTCAGCGTGGCTAGAGTGTTCCTTTCCTCACGCGATTTCAGTGTGTTTGGAATTTATCTCAGGTTGCGTTGTGCGTGCACCTGGGCAGTTCTTTTCGGACCACTTCTCATGATTTTAGCATGGTTAGAGTGTTCCTTTCCTCACACGATTTCAGCGTGTTTGGAATTTATCTCAGGTTGCGTCGTGCGCACACCTGGGCGGTTGTTTTCAGACCTCTTCTCATGATTTCAGCGTGGTTAGAGTGTTCCTTTCCTCACACGATTTTGGCGTGTTTGGAATTTATCTCAAGACACGTGGAATGTGACCCTGAGCAGTTTTCTTAGGACCTCTTCTCACGATTTCAACATGGTTTAAGTGTTCCCTTCCTCACATGATTTCAGCGTGTTTGGAATTTATCTCAGGACGCATGGAACACGACCCTGAGCGATTTTCTCAGGACATCTTCTCACAATTTTAGCGTGGTTAGAGTGTTCTCTTTTCCTCACACAATTTCAGCGTGTTTGGAATTTATCTCAGGATGCGTAGAACACGACCCTAAGTTGTTTTTCAAAACCTCTTCTCACAATTTCAGCGTGGTTTGAGTGTTCCCTTCCTCATACGATTTTGGTGGGTTTGGAATTTATCTCAGGACGCATGGAACGTGACCCTGAGTGGCTTTTTGAGGACCTCTTCTCACCATTTCAGCGTGGTTTGAGTGTTCCTTTCCTCACATGATTTCAGCATGTTTGGAATTTATCTCAGGAAGCGTGGAAGACAACCCTGAGCGATTTTTTCAAGACCTCTTCTCATGATTTCAGCGTGGTTTAAGTGTTCCTTTCCTCACACAATTTCAGCGTGTTTGGGATTTGTTCTTCTTCCTCTCATGATTCCAGCGTGGTTGGAGTATGTCACCCTATTCATCAACTACATTATCCATCACATCCATTACATCATACCATTTTGTCACCTGCATCCTTTCCATGTTAAGCTTAGTTTGGCATGTGCTCATACATTTCCCTCGTTAAAACATGGTTCTGTCATGTGTTTGTACCCATGCAGCGCTGAGGCTAGTATTGAGGGTGTTAAAACCTTTTATGTGTTAGATGTGGTTTGTTTTGTGTCCTTGCTTTTCTAGGTAAGATGTGATTCTACCCACGCCTTTTATTCACTACATCCATTACATCCATTACATTGTACTTTGTCTTGTTGCATTCAGCATTTAGGATCATCATCTTTTCCAGCAAATCATTCCTCACTTATATCATACCACCCAATTAGAATATGCTTTGCTTGTCTCATGCATAGAATATGATTTCAATATGTCATAGGATATGCTTTGCTTGTCTAATGCATAGAATATGCTTTCAATATTGCATAGAATATGCCTGCCTCATGCATAGAATATGCTTTCATGTTACATAGAAAATGCACTCTTCCATACTTGCATAAAAAATGTCCGTATCGCTTGCATAGAAAATGCGCTCTTCCATACTTGCATAGAAAATGCATTTTATCACACTTTTTTGTGCACCTTGCTAGCATAGAAAATATCGCACTCTTTTGTGCACCTCACTTGCATAGAAAATGCATTCTATCGTACTTTTTTCCTTGTGCACCTGCCTTGCACTTTCTTGTGCATTGTATCTCACTCGCACTATTTTGTGCAGTTTACACTCATGCTCTCTTGTGCATTGCACTGTTTTGTGCAGTATACACTCGCGCTGTGTAGCGCATCACACTATTTAGTGCATTTCAAATCACATGCGCTGTTTAGTGCATCGCATTGTCTAGTGCATTTCAAATCACTCGCGCCTTCTTGTGCATTGCACTGCTTAGTGCAGTTTATCACTCGAGCTGTTTAGCACATTGCACTATTTTGTGCAGTTTACACTTGCGCTGTTTAACTCATCGCGCTGTTTATCACTCGCGCTGTTTAGTGCAGTCCATCACTCGCGCTATTTTGCGCACCTTACCTGCACTTATTAGTGCATTGCATTGTTCGTGCTTTTTTGCACATTGCACTATCCTGTGCATTTCATTACACGCTTTCTTCTTGCATTGCATTGTTCGCACTTTTTTTGCACACCTTATCTACACTTGTTAGTGCATTGCATTGTTCGCGCTTTCTTGCGCATCTTACCTGCACTTGCTAGGGCATTGCATTGTTATGCACTTTTCACTTGCATTGCTATGCATGTTTCCATCGGCATCATATGTGCACGCGTTTATCTTGTGTTGATATTGTATCTTGATATAGCGTTGGTCATGTGTTTCCATTATATTGTACTTGTCAAAATCTCTCTCTTGTGCAGGCACGATATTGTATGTATAGTTCTTTTAGAGAAGTTCCGGTTTAGTTTGACTGCTACCCTTCTCCACTCGCGTTTGACATTTGTTTGGACGTACCCTTCTCCTAGAAGGTGTTATATTTGAGACTTTGGGTGTTCTCGATAGTCGCTTTTAGCCTTTTTCGCATGAGACGCAATGAGAATTGAATAATTCACTTACATCCTTTCTGTTGGAATGTGTGAGACTGTTGTTTCTTATTCGCTTGCTTAAACTGTTACATTTATTTTGCATAATTGTTTCATCACAGCTCTCTTTGCATGATCGTAAGTTATGTTTGGCATTGTGCATGTCATTTGTATTTTGCCCCTGCCTGCGGGCGCATCTCTTTGTTATGTTGCCTGTTTTTCTAAGTCTTCGACCTTGTCAAAACTGGGTCATCTCTAGGCTTTGACATTCACTCCCGTCACTTCTTGACTTCCGAGTTCTGTTAAAGAGGCAACTGCAGACACCCTATTTTTGACCGACCTTAAGACTCAGACTTCATCGATTGAACGCTCGGTGATCACGTATGTTTGTGCACGTTTCGAGTTTCCGGAGTTTTCGGCTGACTGCCTCGCCTTCAGGCCTCTGAACTCTTTATGTTTTGGCTCGGTTTGTGGACCATGCCTTGTTGACCTTCCCTTGAGGGAGAAAGAGGTCTGTAGACCACTTTTTTGTGGTCGTAGACCACTTTTTGCGGTCATAGACCACTTTTCCCTCTTGGAGGCCAGTTTTCGGTTTCTGGAGTCTTCGGTCGTGCGCCTCGTCTCAAGACCGCTTAACGTTCTCCTTTTGGCCTGGTTTTTGGACCATGCCTTGTTGCCTTGGTCTAGAGGGACACAAAGGTCTCGTAGACCACTTTTTGTAGTCGTAGACCACTTTTCCCTCTCGTAGATCACTTTTGGTGCCCGTAGACTAGTTTTCGATGTTTTCGGCTGCGTGCCTTGACCTGTGGAGTCTTGTCTTGCATCTTTTTTGGTTTGTTTTTGGCAAAAACTTTGTTTTCCTTGCTTGGAGGGTGGAATAAGGGTTGGAGACCAGTTTCTCTCTCTGAAAACCACTTTTCCTGCCTGCCAGCCCATTTTCTGGTCGGCCAACTGGTCTTGGTGGTCTTTGGACCACCAAAAATGGTCGGTAGCCATGCCACCACCTTGCTTTCTTGGTGTAGACCACCTCCCCCCCCCCTTGCCGACCACTTGGTCTTCTTGCGGACCACTTGTGCTAGTTGGCCAACCAGTGCAAGTAGCTGGCTGACAACTTCAACTGGTCGGCGGCTTTCTTGCAGTTTCCTGCAAATATTTTCTTGCCAACTGTGCTAGCAGTTGGGCACAAAAGGCATGCTTGGAGCCAAAAAGCTTGTTCAACAAGCTTGAACCTTGTTTTTCTATAAAAGTGAGCGTCCTCCTTCTTACCTTAGGTTCAGATTTTTGCTTAGAGCTATAGATACACACCTTTATCTCTATATTGCTTCTTCTCTTCATATTTGTGCCTAAAAGTGCCTTTCCTTCACACTTTTGCACACAAACACATAGTGAAACACCACACTCTTGCTGCTAAGGCTTCTTGAAGCTGGTTTTGCATTTTTTGGACAGCTTTTGATCCAAAAAGGTTGCTAGAGTTGTTTCCTTGAAGTTATTCTACAAGGGTATGTCTCTAACCCCCTTTAAAGCTTTGTTTTGATTAAACTTTTGGCCCCATTTGCATGATATTTTAGGCCTAATTTCAAACTACAAAAATTTTTGATTTCTCATTCTTGAAATGTTTGTTTAAGGTTTCTTTGGTGTTGGGGGTGGTCTACCCCCCTTTTGTGCGTTGTTTGGCCTTGTTTTGTACTATCTTTTTAAGCTATTGGGACCACCTCTTTTTGGCCTTCTCACCACTGAAACATAGAGGAATTTTAGTGGTGGAAAGTGTATTTTGAGGTCCCAAATAGGAGGGGGTCATCCCCTCTCTTTGTATCTTGCAAACTAGCCCTGTATGCCTCATGTTTGAGCATGTCTTTCTGGCATGTTTTGGCCATATCTCAGCATGTTTTTGGTGTCATTTTTCCATGCCCTAGCTCTGTTTTAGTTTGGTTTGATAGCCACTTGCATGCTCCTTGCACTTGTAGTGTATTTCCATTCACTAGCCTAACATGTATCATGCTTTTGACCATCATTGTAGCATGTTTTTGGCTCTACTCTAGAAAGCTTTTGTTTATGTTTTACCATGCTTAAGCTGTATTTTATGTTGTTTTGGTCACGTATACCTTGCTTTGTATAGCTATAGTGCGTTCTAGCTCACTAGCTTTGAGTTTTCAAGTCACTAGCATGCATTGCTTGGACTATTTGCATGATTCGGCATAATTTGATATGTGATTTCAGTGCATGTAGTGTGGTCATGCCCTCATATCTTTCACTCATTCAGTGCTTTGGAGGGTTGGTTCTTTATGCTTTAAAAATGAGCCATTGTGTATGTTATCTTGCCTAAGCTTTTGGGCTACTATTTTAGTGCATTTTTGGTGTTATTTTGACATGCCATAACTCTGATTTTTGTTGGCGAAGCCATCTCATGCTTGGTTTTGGTAGGTGTAGGGTAATCCTCCCTTTTGGCCTTGCATACTCCATGCTTCATGCCCTTCATGTTAGCATGTGTTAGCTCTAGTCCATACATGTTTTGTCATTGTTTTGGCATGCTTTAGGATTGTTTGGGGTTGTCTTGGCCATATGGTTCTTGTATTGCATAGCTGTAGTGCAATTGGCCTTGCTAGCCTTAAGTTTTGAGCACCATAGCATGCTTCATTTGTGACATGTGCATGATTTGGCATCATTTCGCATGTTATTTCAGAGCATATAGCATTGCCATGTTCTCACTTCTTTCACCCTTTGAGTGCTTCTATGGGTTATGCATTATTGCCTTGTTTGTGGCCTAGCTTGTATGCATGCATGCCTAGACTTTTGAGCTCCCATTTCAACATGTTTTGGTCTTTGTTTTGACCGAATTGAGCTCTGTCCATGGCTGGGTCAGTCATTTGTGCCATATATTGCATGCCTCTTGTGTAATCTCCTGGAGTAACCTTGTGCCTTACACCTCCTAGCATGCTATACTTGTGTTGTTTAGATGATTTGGCATCATTTCATACATGATTTCAGTGCTTATAGTGTGGCTATACTCTTACATTTGTCACTCCTTGAGCACTTTTGAGAGTTGTGCTTTTATGCATAATTGGCGAGTCAATGCATGAGCATGCATTTTTTAGCCTTTCATGCCATGTTTGAAGAGTGTTTTGGCCATTGTCTTGGCATGCATGAAGTCTATTTGGGATTGGTTTAGTCCATTGTGCATTACATTGTATTGCCTTAGTGTTGTGTTCCTCAATGCTTAAGGACTTTGTTTTGGCATGCTCATGTTGCATTGCATTGTATAGCCCTAGTGTTGTGTGCCCCAATGCTTAAGGACATTGTTTTGGCATGCTCATGTTGCAGTGCGTTGTATTTCCATGTTGTTGCCTTGCATTGTGTTTGGATAGGGTGTTAATCCAGACATGAGAAATGAGGGACGCTTCATACTTGAAGTGATGAAACGTGCCTAATTTCTCGGTCGTCGACGTCATGCATGATAGAGTTTAAGGCATTTATGTGTTACGTGTGCATTCATTTCACATTGATTTGTGCAATCTTGGCTTCTCGGCCATCATGCATCGAGATGCGTGATTGGTGGCCCGAGGGTCGAGCACTACACTCCCTTGAGCTCATGAAATGATAGGGAGGTTGGTTGTGCACACATATGTTGCAAATACATTGCCATGCCCCTTCTTGTCCTCTGTTGCAGCAAATTGGAGAAGTGCAGCAAAAACTGGTCGGGCGAACAGTAAAAGTGGCTGGCCGACCACTTTTTCTGGTCTGTAGCAAATGTAAGTGGTCGGCAGGTGGTCTACACCACCACTAAGTGGTCGGTAGCCCTCCTGGAGGTCTCCATGATGGAGTAAAAGCTATCTAGAAGTTTGTGTAGTGTTCTGAAGACAAATGCAAATAGAGGCAAGTTGGGACATAGCGATGGATTTCCGAACGAGGTGATCGAACATGCATGCACTTCTCGCCCCGAGGCTCGTTTTTATTGCTTTGCTTAGCTAGCTTATACTTTGGTTTTGTACTTAATTAGTTAACATGTTTAGCTAATTGGTTTATGCTGTAATGTTTAATTAGCCAATGTAGTTAGCTAATTAGCTTGTTTTGTAATAATTAGTTAACTTGTCAGTTAATTAGCTTTGTTTTGTAACAATTAGTTTTATTAGCTTAGATTAGCTAGTTAGCTTATTATTCGGACCCTCCGTCGAGAGGGCGAATTTTGTAATAAGGGTGCGTGTGTGTGATGCATGTCTTCCAACCCCACTTCTTTCTCCCTTTTATTTACCAGCTTTCGATGGTTAGTTTTAGTCCATGTTTCAATTAGCGTCCTTATTCTTCGCATGCATGCATCATTCATCTGTCATGCATGCACCAAGCTCGGCGCATCATACAAACTGCATTGTATTTCAATACCAATTTCAATACATGTATCGAGTGTTGCACTCATATGCCATCTTAGAATAGTTGAGCCTATCTTAGTTGCATTTCGCATGTGTTGCATTAGGCATTCTTGACATAGCTAGGGTCATGCATTGATTTCTAACCCAGCTCTTGTTTTGGCTTGGAGTACTAGGTAAGCTTTTACGCTTTAGCATATATGAGTGTGAGTGTTGCCATGACAGCATGCTTTCCATGAGGCTAATTGCTTAATTGATTAACTGCATGAATGCCTGTGGATGAAGGCTTTATTACTTGAATTTGAACAATTCATCAAAATGTACATTTTAAGCCCACTTGAAGTGGCAAATCATCATATTTTAAGCCCACTTGAGGGTGGCAAATCCGTTGTTTTAGCCTACTTGAGTGTAGCAACTGCAAACCATTTTCACAAACAAACATGAGATGTTTTGTTCCAAATCGAGTGATTTAGTCTATACATGTATGCTGTGCGCATCACGTAGTAAGTTAGTCTAATAACTCAAAATAAGAACACATGTGTTTTCAAAAACAACATATCATGTTAGTAGAAGCCGATCCTTTGATCGGGCGAGCGAGGGTGCTCATTTCAGGACCTTTCCCTTTCGTACCCAAGTTCCCGAGCCGAGGCAACTTTGGTGATGACGGACACGTGGCCTTAGGCACGAGTCGGGGTTTCCTAAATTTCCCAAAACAAAATATTTAGGTGGCGACTCTGAAATCTGGCAAAGTAGTCCATGTTTGGCACTTTTTGATTAAAATCGATTTTCCAAAATGATTTGCCGGATTTGGACTCTTTGGTGATTTATCAGTCTTACATTGCACTTTGTGAGATTAGATTCAGAACTGTGATAGGAGTCTGAACTGTAGTACCTAGAACTACGATTTGCGCCCTCACGCGCGGAGCGGAGTTCCGGGCAGTCCACAGTTTGTCTTGCTTGATAGAGACTTTTGTAAGTTTTGTGTGTTATGTGATAACTTGATTATGTGACTATGTGGGTATGGATTTTATTTTCAAGGATATTTATTGGGTGTCTGAGTTTCTAGAAGTCCTGTTAGAAGAGCACTTGATCACTGCTACTTCTAATTAGAACTTTGGCAATATCGCGGGGCGATAATTATCTAGAAAGGAAATTCGTATGTATTTATATGACTACGTGCTTATGTGGAGTGAATTACTGTTGTCCATTGCCTTAGGACGCGAGTGAATTAGCTTTGACATATTTGTAAATGTGCTAATCACCTGTGTTACCTTCATTAGGATGTCAGAACGTGGTCATGGTGGTAGGTGTGGTAGCCCCAGACAGTAGGAGATGTTAATACCAGATGAAATTCCGGCACAAGAAGAAGGGGTTGGTTAGGCCAATGTGGCTAAACTAGTGGGTCAACACGCCATGGGCTCCTTAGCCCGCGAAATAGCTAGAGCATTGCGGGAATCCATAGACATTATTTGAGATGAGAATCAAGTCCATGCCAATGTTGCTGAGACGAGGCCATCTTTTCTGAAGCTAGAGTTTTTCTAGTCGAATCCAGATGAGTTTGTGGGTGACCTTAAAGAGCCACTAAAAGCAAATAAATGGCTCAAGCAGGTGGTGACGACGTTCGAGATGCTTGGCATCGAGGATGACCAATTAAGAGTGAACATGGCATCTTTCCAGCTGAAAGGAGATGCGGGTTAGTGGTGGAACTATACACGTAGGCATATTGGGAGGCCTTTGTCAATACCTTCCAAGAGAAGTTCTTGCCTCCCATGGCTAGGAAGAAGTTGAGGGAGCAGTTCTCAAAGCTGAAGCAGCCCAACATGCCTATGGCTAAGTTTGAGGCAGCCTTTACTAGCCTCTCTAGATTTGCACCAGAGTTAGTGGCGACCAATGAGCGTCGTTGTGTGGAGTTCGAGAAAAGGTTGAGGACCGGGCTTCTCTTCAAGGTAGCCGGTTCAATGACTAGAGATTATGGACGGCTTGTAAAGTCGGCGGCTCATCTTGAGACCGTGATTCAGATAGAGGAGGAGCAGATGAGAGGCTCTAGAAAGAATTGAGAGGTTCAGTGGGACAGTAAGTGGCAGAAGGGTTCCATCTCGCAGTAGTCCTAGGGAGCTCAGTCAAGGTCCACTTTTCTGGTACCAAGTTCGGGTTCTGGGAGAGGTGGTTAGGGAGATTTCACTTGTTTCATGTGTGGACAGTTAAGCCATAAGTCTCTAGCTTGTACGCAGAGGAGAGAAGGGCAACAATCTGTTTTATTTGCGGCTCGTTCTCAGAGCTAGAGTTAGGGAGAGGGTAGCCGCTCACTTGATATTAGTGTGGACAGGCAGGGCACTTGAAGAAGTTTTACCCTTAGTTGGGTGGTACACCTAGTGCGTCTGGTTCAAGGCCAACACTAAGCCATCAGCCTACCCAGTCAGTGCAGGCCTCGAGGGCCAATCAAGGAGCCTCTTCGACTCAGTCAGTGTATCAACTTATGCTTCGAGAGGTGAACAGGTTGAGTAGAGACCCACAGGGCGTATGTATATTGTTACCACACCAGATTTGTTGCCAGCGCCTTCGGCAGTGAGGGGTACATTCTTGTTATGCAATTATATGGCCAATGTATTAATTGATGCGGGTGCATCCCATTCTTTTGTATCATCTGTGTTTGCATCAGCTTCGGGGTGTAGACACGCCCGAACATCTCGGGAAAATCCCGTTTTGTTCATTGTGCTCACTACAGTTCGGACTCAATGTCACGGTTCTTAATCTGATCTTGCAAAATGCAATGGAAGATTGATAAATCACCAAAGAGTACAAATTCGGCAAATCGTTTTTGAAAAACAGATTTTTAGAAAGAAGTGCCAAACAAGGACTGCTTTGCCAGATACAGAGTCGCCACCCAAATATTTTATTTTGGGAGAATTTAGGAAACCCTGACTCGTGCCTAAGGCCACGTGTTCGTCATCATCAAAGTTGCCTCGGCTCGGGAACTTGGGTACGATTGGGGAAGGTCATGCAATAAGCACCCCCACTCACCCGATCGAAGATCGGCCACTACTAAACAAGATATCTTGTTTTTGAAAACACATGCGTTCTTATTCCGGATTATTAGCCTAGAATTACTACGTGATGCGCACAACAAAACAAGTATAGACTAGATCGCCAAATTTGGAACAAAGCATTGCATATCTGTTTGTTTGGAAAATGGTTTGACTTTTGCTACTCGCAATTGTCCCAATTCAAGTAATCCAACCTTCACCCACGGACATTCAGGCAATTAATCACATAAGCAAATAGCCTCATAGAAAGCATGCTATCATGGCAGTCACTTGCACTCATTCAAGATGCTAAAGCATAAACACTTACAGTGTACTTCGAGCCAAAACAGAAACTAGTTAGTAATCAATGCAAGATCCTAGTTCATGTCAAGATTGCTAATGCAACACATGCAAAATGCAACTAAGATAGGCTCGGCTATTATAAGATGGCATGTGAGATGCAACAATCGATACATGTATTCAACTTGGAATTGAAATACGATGCAATTAGTATGATGCACCGAGCCCGATGCATGCAAGATAGATAAATGGATGCAAACATGCGAGCATAAAGATTCTAATTGAAACATGCCCTAAAACTGACCATCGAAAGCTGGTAACTAAAAGGAAGAAAGAAGTGGGGCTTGGAAGACATGTATCACACACACGCACACTTATTACAGAGTTCGCCCTCTCGACGAAGGGTCCGAATAAATAATACAGAACCAGCTAGCTAATCTAAGGTAATCTAATTAAACTAGTTATTACACAACGGAATAAATAGCAAATCATATCTAATTATTACACAACTCTAATTAATCAACAAATTAAGTAAGCAAGAAAATAAATAGCATATAAACTAAATGAAGTGGGCTGCCTCAGCTCGGTTTTGGATGACAAAGGATGCATGCATGCTTGAATCGCCTTGCTCGGAAATCCCTCGCAACGCCCCGACTTGCCTTTGTTTGCAATTGACCTCAGAAACTTGCACAAAGCTCCAGAGAGATGAAACTCCACCCCGGGAATCTGTGGGAACGCTGCCGACCAGCTTATGGGCATGGTAGACCAACCACTGACCACTTTTTGTGGTGGAAACCAAAAAAAGTGGTCGGCCTGCCAGTAAATCTGGTCAGCCGACCAGTTTCTTCTCCTGGTTTCTGGTTTCTCTACAACAATGGGAAAGAGAGAGGCACGGCAAAGTATTTGCAATACATGTGTGGGTGACCACTCTCCCCTTCATTGCATAAGCTCAAAGGAGTGTAGTCCTTGACCCTCGGGCCACCAATCACGTATCTCGATGCATGATGGCCGAGTAGTCAAATTGCACGACTCAATGTGAAATGAATGCACAGATAAGCACCTAAAGCCAACAACTCCGTCATGGGAAGTCAAGAATGTCGGCGATCGGGAATCGAGGCACGTTTTGTCACTTTGAGTACGAGACGTCCCTCATTTCCCGTGTTCGGGCTAACTCCAATCCCAAACACAATGCAACAAACATGGCATGCAAAAATGCAACTCTAGCATGCAATCCTAATGCCATGCAACTAAGCATGCAAATATGCAAGGGACATGATAGCATACACAATGCCAATATGAAATGCAACATGGACAACCTAACAAGGCTAGTGGCATGCACAACGCACAATGTACAGTGCTAATGCGCGCATACTCAATGCAAGACAACATAAGCATGCAACAATATAGCACAATGCGACTAGCATACACAATGCGACGAACTACATGGCATGCACAATGCTATAAATTACAATGGGATGCTCGATGTAAAATGAACTTAAACCAAAATGAATGGTCCTCAGCCACACCCAAATTAGTGGCCAATGATGGTGAAATCAAGGCCCCAAAACACATGCAATCATACAAAATGCAATGGCCCAACCCTAAGGCACAAAATGCAACTCTCCAAGAGCATTCAAAAGATGAAACATGGAGTACAATGGCACATGTTCCAACTCTGAAATGGCATACAAAATGACTCCAAATGATGTAAACCACTTACACAATGCATGTTGAATGGCTCAAGTACCGAAACTAGTAAAGTGCATTACACTATAGGCATGCAAAGAAATGCTCAAATGGCCAAACCAACTCCAAACAGACCTTATGCAGGCCAAAATAGGAGCAAAAGTTAACTAGGATGATGGCTTGAAAGGCGCAAAAAAGAAGCTCATGCAATGGCTCATAAATGGGGTATAATGATGCAACTCTCAAGCACATTGCAAGAGTGACAAACATGAGAATATGACCAAGAAATATGAACTGAAATCATGGTAGAAATGATGCTATATCATGCGAAAACCCAAGCAACGCATGCCAGTAGACCCAATATACAAAGCTAGTAAGCTAGATTGAACCATGACCATACACAACAATGCATGCATGACCCAAAACACTTCAAACAGAGCTAAGACAGCCCAAAATATGAACAAAATTAGTTTGGATCATGGCCAAAATATGTTAGCATAGAAGGCCAAAACAACATGCATTTCAAGCTAGTAAACCTGATTTACACTACAAGCATATGAAGCATATGAGAGGCTACCAAACCATCCAAAAATAGAATCACGGCATGCCAAATGATGGCCAAAAACCCACTGAAACAAAACCAATACGTGCAAGAATGAAGTGTTACTTTGATAGGCTATGTAAGGGATTGTTCTACACATGCAAGATGCATGCACAATGTGACCAAACCAGCCATAGATAGAGCTAAGGCAAGTCCTAAAAGTCACAAAAAAGGGCCTGAACCAAGCCTTGGAAGTATGAAAATATGTGCTCCTTTGAAAAACCAAAAATGCAAACAAACAAGGCCAAAAGAGATAGGGTCTCCCCTCTCTAATTTAGGCACTCAAATCTACATGCCAACTACTGAAAATCCACTGGATTTCAATGGCTAAAAGGCCAAGCAAAGATCAATACAAAGGTCTCATGGTATGGCACAAAACAAGGCTAAATAGAGCATGCAAGAGGGTAGATGACCCTCAACACCAAAAGAGCCTTTAAAAAACATGAAAAGCACTTAAATATGAAGCTTTTTTTAGTTGACAACAAAACCTAAATATGCATGCAAGTATGGCTAACAGAATGATCAAGAAAGAGCTTAAATGAGGGAAAATGAGTTATCCTTGAAGCTCAGCAAAAACCAGCAGGTTATGGGATGAAAAACCAACTCTCTAACCTCTAAAAATCCCCTCCAAGAACCTTAGATCAATGGTGGAGGTGTATGGCTATGAGGTGTGGTGCAATAGGCCAAGAACAATACACTTTTAGCCAAAATAGAGAGATATAAAGGGAGATATATATTTTTGCCTTAAGAAACTTCAGAACCTGTGCAAAGGAGAGGGGAGGCCTCTCTTATAGGGGTTCACAGACAAAGCTTCTCCAAGAAGCTTAAAACTTGGTTGCAAATCCTCCATACACGTGTATGGAGGATCCAGTCTGTGCCTTCCAGCTGGCACAACTGGCATGCACTCAGACAGACAAAACAAGAGGAAGCTGGCCGAACCGAAGAGGTGGTCGACTGACCAGTTTCGCTGGTCGGCCGACAAGGGCAAGTGGTCTCCCACAAAACAAGGTGGTCGGCAGGCACAACAGGTGGTCTCCACACTGAGAGCAAGGCAGTGGTATGGTAGGAGACCAGTAAATGTGGCCCAAAGACCAAGAAAACCAGTTTCCTGAGTAGAAAATCGGCTGGTGGAGAGAGAAGTGGTGTCCAAGGAGAAAAGGTGGTCTCCCATTCTTGTACCACCTCCCAAACAAGGAAAACAAGGTTTATGCCAAAAATGAACCAACACCGATGCAAAACGAGAGTTCAGGGGGCAAAGCGCGCGGCTGGGTGCCCCGAAAACTGGCTGTTGAGCACCAAAAGTGGCGTACAACCACAAAAGTGGTCTCCCGGGCCACAGTGTCCCTCTATACAGAGGAAACAAGATGTGCTCCAAAAACTGGGACAAACGGAGAATGTTAAGCAGTCCCGAGCCGAGGCATACGGCCGACGGCTTCGAAAATCAGAAACTAGTCTCCAAACGGGAACAGTGGCCTACGACCACGAAAATTAGTCTACGACCACTGAGAGATGGTCTACCAGACCTCTCCCTCCCTCCAGGAAGAGAAAACAAGACTTAGTCCGCAGACCGAGTCAAAGTACAAAGAGTCTCGATGTCCGGAGGTGAGGCTCTCAGCCAAAAACTCTGAAACCTTGAAACGAGCACAACATGTGCAATCACCAAGCGCTCAATCGGTGACGTCCGAGTCTTAAGGTCAGTTAAAAATGGGGTTTCTACAGTTGCCCCTCTTTGACAGAACTCGAAAGTCATAAGTGACGGGAGTGAATGTCAAAGCCCAGAGACGACCTATTTTTGACATGGCCGAAGAATTAGACAAACAGACGAGATAATTAAAGAGATGTGCCCACAAGCAGGGGCAAAATGCAAAGGGTATGCACAAAGCCGAGTATAACTTATGATCATGCAAAGAAAACTATAATGAAACAAATATACACAATAAATGCAACAGTTTAAGCAGGCGAATTCAAATCAAACTACATTACATGCAGAAAGGATGTAAGAAAATTATGCAATTCTCACGAACATGTGCGATAGATACATAAAGGTGAACGAAGTGTGATAGATACACCGAGTGAGTAAGCATATGCAATAGATACACAAAGCGAGCGTAGTGATAGATACACTAAAGTGAACGTGTGATGGATACACGAAGTGAGCGTGTGATAGATACACTAAGCAAACGTGTGATAGATACACAAAGTGAGCATAGTGTGATAAAAACACAAAGTCAAGCGAGCGTGATGGATACACTATATGAGGCAAAGTGTGATGGATGCACTAAGTGAACAAAGTGTGATGGATACACAAAAGGTGAACACAAAGTGTGATAAATGCACTGAGTGAACAAAGTATAATAGATACACTAAAAATGAACACAAAGTGTGATAGATGCACTATGTGAACAAGTGTGACAGATACACAAAAGGTGAGCACAAAGTGTGATAGATGCACTAAGTGAACAAGTGTGATGGATACACAAAAGGTGAGCACAAAGTGTGATAGATGCACTAAATGAACAAGTGTGATGGATACACAAAAGGTGAACAAGAAGTGTGATAGATGCTCTTAGTGAACAAGTATGATAGATACACTAAAGGTGAATACAAAGTGTGATAGATGCACTAAGTGAACAAGTGTGATAGATACACAAAAGGTGAACACAAAGTGTAATAGATGCACTAAGTGAACAAGTGTGATGGATACACAAAAGGTGAACACAAAGTGTGATAGATGCACTAAGTGAACAAGTGTGATGGATACACAAAAGGTAAACACAAAGTGTGATAGATGCACTAAGTGAACAAGTGTGATAGATACACAAAAGTAAATGAAGTGTGATGGATACACTAAAGTGAATGACCTTAAACAGAACTTCTTTGAATGATCCGTACATATAATATCGCCTGGTTGTGCCTGTTTCAAATGAACCGTACATACAATATCGTGCATGAATGAGAAAGAAACTTCATAGGTACAATGCAATACAATGCATGATGTTTAAGGAAAGCAATAAACAAACCTAGCGGCGCTTTTAGAAAGCACCTCATGGGGTGAGTGGCGATGAACCGGCTCTACTTTGATGGGGATCTCCCCTCGTGTTCTTCGAGCACTTACCTTCAACTTATAGTACAAAGGCCCTGAAATACTGACAAGGGTTCTTCATGTAGAACACTTTGGATGCTGCCTTTCTTCCTGATCATATTCACAACTTTTCCTCATTACAAACATAGCCTAGATAACTTTCACGGGGAATGGTACTCAGGGAGAGTACTTCTGATCGCCATTCTGGCCTAAAACAGTGAAACAGTCAACACAGTATTCTGTTCACTTTGAGCACACAGCTTGTATCAGCACACTGCTCATTCAGAACATGCAGATCATAACACAGTAATTGATTTATTGGGCGCGCAGCTTATACAAGACACTGCTTATTCTGAATATACGGGATGCAATGACAGAACTTGCAGAAGTTGAAACAAACTTAGATGCCCGACATTTTCCCTCTTTTCTTTTGCTTTGCAGCCCGGAACTTTCATAGCTTCAGATAGGTCCTGGTTTTACTATTCTGACATGACCTGGGTTGAACCCTATAGTTTTATGAAAGAACCAATCCCGTTTTGCACAAATGTTGAGAATGGCACAACACTCCTGAGCACAAAACAATTCATTTTGAAATTGAGAAATGAGTTCTTAACCGGGTATTGAGCCTATGACTGAACACAGCACACTACAACTCAACAAAGAAAAACAAAAGGTAAACAACCTAAACACAAACACAGACACCTGAAACGACTCAAAACAAGAATCGACACAAACAAAAACAGGAGACGCGACACTCAGACGTGTTCCAATGGCGAGAGACCTCTCAGTTCGTAAGGAGCTAGCTTCTTCGGGTATTGTTTCCCACCCTTTCTCATTTGTGATTCTCACATCACTCGGCCCTCAGGCTCTGTTTTTTTGAAAAAGCCCTTTCCTCACTTTTTCTCTCAGCGCACATCTCTCTATTCTACCAGATTCTTATTCTTGTTCACAACAGTGAGTTTCTCCCACAGAGAGGCTGTGCTAAAACTAAGTGTGTAGCAAATATGCAGCTGACATCGGTTGATGATGCTCTGCTGGGGAGTTTGGACGTGATCAGATCTGTCTAGATGAGGGAGTGGAATATCTTGATCCATTCCAGTTCGTGCTTTGCACTTGGCTTGATACCTCGTTGCTTGGAGGATGTGAGAGCTTACTATCCTTTTGCGGTTAGCTTCAGTGGTACCCTTTTTCGGCAGGTATGATGCCCTTTCTGGAAAGTACGTTGATAAAGGGAAAAAGACAGAAAACCTGACTCAACTGTGCCCCTAGTTCATCATTTTGACCATTTTTGTTTTTGGCTTCTGCTAAAACAATTTTAACCAAAATGAGAGTCAGATTAACACGTTTGTTCGATTTTTTGATTTGAAATCATGCAAGTCAGGTTATGAGCACTGAAAATTATCCTCTTTTGATCCAAGAAATGGTCTAGTTTTAGAAAAATGGAATAATTTTCTAGAGAATTAGTCAACCTTATTAAAAATTCTCAAAAACTATTTTTGCAAATGGCCACTGCTCGACCAACGCAGAATTTACTCTTGAGATGTACAACCTTAGATCCAAAACAAATGGAAAATTGCCCCTTGTCTGAATGACACTGCATGGAAACTGAAAGTTGTCCCTAGTCTGAATAGCACCTCAGCAATGCACGGCAACGTAAACTTGCGCCTAGTCTATATAGCACCGCAGCATTGCACGGCAACCAGTCCTCACAGTGACAATTACAACCAAATTCTCAGATACAGAGAAGACAAAGATGACCAGAACCATCATGTGGACACAGTCGAATTTGAAGCGTTTTACGGCTGGACTTCAGAATGAAGTTGCCTACGTATCCCAAAGATGGGAATCAAGCCTTACGTAGTTCGGGTTAAGGCACACTCGTGTATTAACTCTCACCTTTTATGCTCTAACTTTTGCCAAGGCCGCCCTCCTGGGTTGTCAACCTTGTGAGCTATGTTTTTCTTTTCTTTTCAATTCTTTTAATTTCTTTTCATGTTTTTTCATCTTTTCTGTTTCATTCTTTGTATTTTTTTTCTTTTCTCTTTTCTTTTTTTCCAACTCTAACTTTTGCCTGGGTCGCCCTTCCGGGTTTTCGGCCCAGCGAGCCTCTCAAGGGTAAAAGTGTAGCTTTGTCCATGTCGAATGGTTTTGAGATCCTAAAGTCATTTGAATCCAGGAGAATGGCCGCTGTTCGTTGATGATGCAAGTGTCCATCCAATGGGGGCTGAATTTGCCCCTAGTGTTGTGGATAGGAACTCGGTTATCCTTCAACAATACTTTCTTCTTTCCCCCTTCTGGGATTTGGCTTTCTTGCCAGTCTTCCCTGGTTTACAGAAAAGACTCATTTTTGACTCTTCGAACGCATTTGACATTCTTTTGCCCCTGGTTTAAGGGGTGTTCCTGATCTAGCTTCGCAAGCTTCTTTTGATAACACCTGATCTTCTTGATCTTTTCTTGCCCCCAGTTCACGCGCTGCTTCTGATCCGGCCACACAGGCCATAAATACTGGTTGACCGTTGGACATTCTGAATCTAAGTTCCATGTTCAAAAGCAAGGGGTTGAGTCTCGAGGCTGAGAGCAATCCTAAGCTGCACAATCTCAAGAACGATTCCACACAAGTCTTCGCAGGACCATGCAAAACATTTTTTTGAAATCTTTTAAGAAAGCAACCAATCGCTCGTGCTGAAGACAATGTGGAACCAATCTAGATCAAGATAGAATCCTTCTCAGTACTCACGTTAACAAACATGATCTCATTCATTAATGGCTTAGCATGCCTCTCTTTCTCTCAGTTGATCAAATTTTTGCAAAACCTAAGGAATTCCTTCCTCTTCGTTTTGACAACAGTGTTCAAAAAAAGGTTTGAAAAACATTTAGGTCAATGCAATGACTTAAAAGCACAGAAGAAGCAGGTGAAAAACACTGCCGTTTCATTCAAGTTTCTGGCACAACTGGCACAAGGCAGAAGCATGCACAAAAGCATAAAAAACCACTGCTGTCTCATTCAGATCTGTTGGCATAACTGGCTCCAAGGCAGAAACAGACTCAAAAGAAAACAAAAAAGAAAACACAAAACAAGATAGTGATGTCTGAGGTAACACCCTCGGAATCACCCGACTCCAACGAAACAAGACTGACTCGATACAACAAGACAGAGTTGACCGACTCAGTACAAAAAGACTGACTATATACAAAATAACAAAACTGACCCAATACCCAACTCAAAAAGTACAAAAACTAGTATTCGCACATTGCTCAAAACTGTGCATGCCACAGGCCACATCTGGAGTAAACTAAGCGCCGCCCGTAGGTGGTTCATCCCCCGATCACATCACATTATCGCCCAGGTTCACTGATCCAGTGACGATAGACTTTGCTGGACTGGTGCAGCGATGACCTTGTTGTCAAACAAATCTTGTACATCATGGCGAAGACAAAAGCAACTATCAGTGTCATGACCGGTTTGTTGATAGTAGGCACAGTATTTAGTCTGGTCATGCTTTGGAGGGATAGGATCGGGTAGAGTTTGTTGTTCCAATGGTTTCAGATGTCCTTTCCGGAGAAAGACCTCTAGAGCCTTTGACAAAGGCATATAAAGTGGGGTAAAAACCCTCTTGACTTGAGGTGGATATTTGGTTTTTTGTGAGCTACTTCCGAACGCACCGGTGAATGGGGTAGTTGTTTTTGATGTGGTGGTGGTAACCATGCCCACTTCAGAAAATCTTGTAGCTGCATCGTCACTGGTGGTCACATTCGAACTGCGGGAAAACGCCCTCCTGGGCTGCTCTTTCTCCTGGTCAATGAGGCCCTGCTTCATAGCGTCCTCGATTTGCACCCCAATCTCATGTAAATCTGCCAAGGTGGGTAAAGGGAGAACGATCATCTTTTGCATGAGCTTGGGCTGGAGGTTGCGCACAACCATCTTGATCTGGTCTTTGTTGACAGGCCTGACAATTATCATTGAGGCCTTGGCCCTCCACCAGGTCACGAAATTGGAGAAACTCTCCTTTGGCTCCTGCCTGGTTGTCTCAAGATCACGAGTCGTAATCTCAAACTACGTATTGTAGGAGTATTGAGCTATGAAGGCCTCAACCATCTCCTCCCAACTCCTCTTAACAGAGTCTTCCAATTTTGCGTACCAAATAGCCGCCACACCCGACAAGGTCCGATTGAACAAAGAAAGCTTTTGTAACCTGGTGAGGCCCATCGGTGTTAGTATGTCCGAAAACAGCCGCCAATGCACCATGGGATCCCCAAATCCGTCAAAGCGGTTAATAAGTGGCATCTTAAAATGGTCTGGCAGTGTCACGGCCGAGTCGGTGTACCCATCCTCAATATCTGGAATGAACTTCACACCCTGAGACTTCTTGAACAACTTTTCAAGCTTGCTCAATTTTAATGCTGTGGGGTCTACTTCGAACTCGAAGGGAGAATCCGGTGGGTTGACCTGTGCCTTGGATAGCTGGGGTATGATCGGGGGTTGAGCCGACCCTGTTGTAATGTCCGTATCTTCCTGGACATTAGTTGCCTCCCCAAGTATTGGCACTCTTGGCAGGGGAGGAGCTTGGTGTGAAGTTGATGCTCCGGTTTGTTGTTGTAGCTTGGCAATTAACTCTGCCTATTGAGCCATGACCTTGGCCTGTTGTTTGGCAACCTCTGCTTGATGGGCAGTGTCCTGCTGCATGGTTCTCATACTTTCTTGGAGTTGACGCATCATTTCCTCCATTCCTGCCACACGGCGCCGATCTAGCTGAATAACATGTGTATCTCCTTGAGGTAAAAGTGGATATCTCAACCCAACTACGCACAGGTGAGATGGATAATGATCGCTGATCCGAAGACTGTTGAACTGATGATCTATGCCTGACTGGCCTTTTTATCCTGCCTCTGGCGAGGGAACACTGATTCGACCTTGAACTGAATCTCTAACCTCAGAAAGTCTATCAACACAAGTCCAATGTACTCGGGGGATGTTGGAGCCTTCTGACGCTATGGTTCCGAGACTACCTTGCAAAAGAAGAAAACAGACAGCATCTTAGCTTGATTTCACCAAAACAGATACGAGCATCGCTAAATAACTGTATTCGACCGCTGATCACTGTTCCCCAAATTACTGCCCCAAAACTGAATCTGATACTTGCAGATATAACTGATTCTCAAATACCAATGCCCGCAGGCCTGATACCCAGACTTGCAAACTGATATATGCATTCCTGTAGAGACACACTGTAAAAGCACATAGCAAGCAAGTGAAAGCGAAAACATCCCTATGGATGGGTAGGGTTTCCCTGTCCTATTTTGTCAGGAGCTAGGGTTTCACTATGCACGCAGCGATTTCAAACAACCTACATTCGGGTAAGTAACTTGTCCTAGCTTGGAATGGTCACTACGGATTCCGATATGCAATAGGTCGAATGGTCAAAAAGGGTGCCCCGGTAAAAATAGGGGTTTGTGTTCCCATCATGGCAGAGCTTGTAACCGGTCAGCCTTATGGCACGCTTCTCAAAGCGAGCCTCCAGCAAACCATTTTGGAATAGCAGATGGCAAACACAGTGTCCTAGGCGCACCAATGCACATGCAATGAAAAGAAACACATAAGTGAGATCAAAACAAGATATCATGAGTTCGAGTCAAATTCTCTAAATCCCCAACAGAGTCGCCAGAAACTGTAGACGCGCTCGAACGTCCCTGGAAAATCCCGCTTTGTTCATTGGGCTCACTACAATTCGGACTCAATGTCACGGTTCTTAATCTGATCTTGCAAAGTGCAATGCGAGATTGGTAAATCACCAAAGAATCCAAAGCCGGAAAATCATTTTTGAAAAACCTATTTTTAGAAAAAACTGCCAAACATGGACTGCTTTGCAAGATACAGAGTCGCCACCTAAATATTTTATTTTGGGGAAATTTAGGAAACCCTGACTCGTGCCTAAGGCCACGTGTCGGTCATCACCAAAGTTGCCTCGGCTCGAGAACTTGGGTATGATTGGGGAAGGTCATGCAATGAGCACCCCCGCTCGCCCGATCGAAGATCGGCCACTAGTAAACATGATATCTTATTTTTGAAAACACATGCGTTCTTATTCCGGTTTATTAGCCTAGAATTACTACGTGATGCGCACAGCAAAACCAGTGTAGACTAGATCGCCTAATTTGGAACAAAGCATTGCATATCCGTTTGTTTGGAAAATGGTTTGAATTTTGCTACTCGCAAGTAGGCAAAAATGCAGATTTCGATGAATTGTCCCAATTCAAGTAATCCAACCTTGACCCACGGGCATTCAGGCAGTTAATCACGTAAGCAAATATCCTCATAACAAGCATGCTATCATGGCAGTCACTCGCACTCATGCTGAGTATAGAATGACAAAGTTAAGGTTTTTCATGGGCAATAAATATACTATGGCATCCCTAATAAGAGTCACAATTCAAAATACATACTTAGTTATAGATTTTGGATACTAAAAATAGTCCCACATTTGCTGACTCCAGAAACGGTGGGGTGATGGGCACCCAATAACATTTTTCCCTTCTACATTTGCCGACTCCAGAAACGGCGGGGACATGGACACCCAAAGCCATGTTTTTCTACATTTGTCGACTCTAGAAACGGTGGGCTTGTGGACACCCAAAAACATTTTCCCACATTCGTCTGACGATATGCGTTGATGGGATAATTGGGCATCTTGACTCCCTACGCGGGTACCAAATATAATACACAACCCAAATCAACCCAACTCATTACTCGAACTCATAGACTATTTGCCCCCTTTCAAATGTCCACGATTCCTACCATTATTGTATCATAAAAGAAATTTAACAATGCATGTGATGCATGAATTTGTAAATTCTCATTTTTTCCTAAAATGATCCCAATGCACAGAATTCACTATTTCACTTTTCAATAATAACCATTGTTCATTTAACAATCATCACCAACACAAGGTGTATGTAGAAAAACATTTCAAATCGTACATTTCAATCTCAAAGTTAAGCAATTACCTTTCAATTTCATGTTTTTGAAATCAATTAAGAAAAACCCCTTTTTATTGAACAATTTCCAAAACTAGGGTTTGTATAAAATTTAGAGATTTTCCCCCCTTTCATGAAATTGAAGCTAGTGTTCATCGCAAACAATATTAAACACAAATCCTTCCAAAACTTTGAAACATTTCTCACTCTTGTCCAATCCCTTTACTAACACAGAATAATCTATATATATATATCCACCTATATATATACATATATATGATGAATTTCTAATGACATCACCATATATGAGTTTCAAATTAAAGGTATAACAAGTTAAAGACACCCCTACCTCTAGAGTGGAAGCTAAAGACAAGAATCTACGAGAAACTCTAATGAAAAAGTGAAACAATCGGTAGATATCTGGGACTTGACTTACTTTTCAATCTTGTTTGGAGGATCTAAGGTGGATTTAAGGCAAAAATTGAAGAAATCAAGTGTTTGGGGTCTTAGGGTTTTGAAATAGGTGATAGAGAGAGAGAGAGAGAGAGAGAGAGAGAGAGAGAGAGACAAAGAGCCAGTGGAAAAAGTGAGAAGGAAATGAGGTAAACCAATTTTTAAGAGAGCTGTCCCAAACAGACCGCTCGAGCAAACTTTTCTTTACTCGAGCGACCAACAAAATTTCAAAGAGACTGCTCGAGCGATACTTCCACCACTCGAGTAAATGTGAGGTCTTAGAAGTTTTGCAGAGTTACAGTGAAAATACTGGAAGCATCAAATCTAAGCTAGAGCGACCACTTCACTGCTCAAGAGGTCTCGCCTACAAAATGGCAAACTACTAAGAGTTAAGAATCTTTGCTCGACTGACAAAATAACCGCTCGAACGGTCCCCCAAAAACAACTATCACAACCTACCCTCCTTAAAGAATTTCGTCCCCAAAATTATCATAATCCCTGTCCAAACAACTCCAACAATTCTCAAGTTAGATGATTACTATTCTTACAACATCTCTATTCATCATAACATCAATACAATATATAGATTCAAATTCTCAAGGATCAAATTCACATGTTGCTTATAATTACCACACATAACATTAACACAAGACTTGTTTATGTTCCACCAACCACAATATAATGTCACTTATATAAAGGGTAGAAAAATCATACATCATTAAACAAATCAGGGTATTTTTCACAAACTTTAGCTTCTCTCTCCCAAGTGGCTTCTTCTACTCCGTAATGGTGCCATAGTACTTTGACTAGAGGTATGGTTTTACCCCTCAAGACTTGCTCTCGGGAATCTAGAATCTTCATTGGTCTCTCCTCATAGGACACATTTTCATCTACTTCAAGATCTATCCAATCTAAGAAATGAGATAGGTCGGGCTAATACTTGCGAAACATTGAGATATGAAACACGTCATGTATCTCAGATAATTGTGGGGGAAAAGCAGGGTGATAAGTAACTTCTCCCACTCGTTCAATGATATCATGGGGCCGATGAACCTAGGCGATAGCTTTCCGCTCTAGCCAAATCTCATCAAACATTTTCTAGGCGATATGTTCAAAAGCACATGGTCACCTACTTCAAAAGACAAGGGTCATCTTCTCTTATCTGCATAGCTCTTTTGCCGACTTTACGCCGTGATTAACCTTTTCCGAATGATAGCTACTTTTTCTGTGGTTTCACGAACCAAATCTGGTCCAAGCATGGGTGAATCTCCTACCTCAGCCCAACACACCAGTGACCTACAAGGACGCCCATATAGAGATTCAAAAGGCACCCTCCTAATACTAGCCTGAAAGTTATTATTGTAGGCAAACTCGGCTAACAGCAAATATTTCTCCCATGACCCTTTGAAATCCAATACACACGCTGTCAACATGTCTTCCAAAATTTGAATTGTGCGCTCAGACTGACCATCGGTTTGAGAGTGGTAAGCAGTACCAAAAGTCAACTGAATCCCCATAATGGTTTGTAAGCTCTACCATAACTGTGCGGTGAAGCAAGGGTCTTTATCTGAGAGAATGCTCACTAGAACCCCATGAAGCCGAACAATCTCCCTATCATAGAGTTCTGCTAGGTAATCCACTATGTCGCCCATACTCATTGCTAGAAAATATGCCAACTTTAGTTAGTTGGTCTACTATGACCCAAACAGCGTCATTACCTTTCTGTGTTCTAGGAAGACTCGAAACGAAATCCACTGTGATGTGCTCCCACTTCCATTTAGCTACCGGTAAGGGTTGTAACAACCTGGCTGGCCTTTGATGCTCCATTTGACTTGTTGACAAGTTAGGCATTTAGACACAAATAAGGCTACATCATTCTTCATGCCCTTCCACCAGAATTGACGGCTTAAATGATGATACATATTCGTACCTTCTGGATAGACCGCAAGATGGGAGTGATGAAACTCTCGAAGTACATTATCTCTACAAGATTTTGACACAAAAAGGCAATCTACATAACGGATACTCGAGTCAGAGTGCACCCTCAGCCCTTTCTCTTCTTTCCCTTGCAAGATTTTCTCTCTAAGTGCTTCTACCTCCGAATCAGTTTGGTGTGCTTCTAAAACTTGTGTGACTAGGGTTGGCTATGCTAAAATTGAAAACAAGGTAGCTTGACTTGATGACTCACCAAGTTACACATCAAACTTACTTAGATCACCCAACATCTTCCACTCCCTCATGGCAAGGTTAGCAACTGAACTCATCAACTTTCTATTAAAGGCATCAGCCACCACATTGGCCTTTCTAGAATGATAATGCAATTCGAAATGATAATCTTCCATGTATTCAATCCACCTTCTTTGGCGTAAATTGAAATCTTTACGGGAAAATAAATACTTGAGACTCTTATAGTCAAGAATACATTAAACTTTTCTCCGTAAAGGTAATGTCTCCAGAGCTTTAAAGCAAAAGTGGTTGTGGCTAATTCAAGATCATGAGTGGGGTAGTTTCTCTCGTGGGTCTTTAATTGACGTGAACCGTATGCCACAATTTTACCTTCTTACATCAAGACACATCTCAATCCTTCTCTAGAAGCATCACAATAAATTGTATAACCCAACACTTTCTTCGGGATAATTAAGATTGGTACTGAGGTCAATCTAGTCTTCAATTCTAAGAAAGACTTTTCACATGATTCATTCCAAACGAATCTCACTCCCTTTCTAGTTAACCTGGTTAGTGGTGTCACCAGGATGGAAAAATCCTTCACAAACCATCTATAATACCCTGCAAGACCCAAGAAGCTACGAATCTCAACAACGTTCTTAGGTTGTTCCCACTTCAACACTACTTTAATTTTTGAAGAATCTATCGTGACTCCCTATCTTGGGACAGCATAACTCAAAAAACTTCATTTCTAAAAGCCAAAACTCACACTTTTCAAATTTAGTGTACAATCGGTGTTCCTAAAGCAATTGTAAAACAATATGAAGATACTTCTCGTGCTCCTCTTCAGAGGGTGAATAAATAAGTATGTTGTCCACGAAGATTACCACGAGCGTATCAAGATAATCTTGGAAAACTCTATTCATTAAATCCATAAATATGGATTGGTTAGACCAAATGGCATCACAAGGAATTTGTAGTGGCCATATCGGGTGCGAACGACCGTTTTAGGGATATCCTCCTCCTTCACTCGCAATAGGTGATAACCTGATCTTAGATCTATTTTTAAGAAATAGCAAAAACCCTTAAGTTGGTCAAAGAGATCATCTGTTCGGGGCAAGGGATATTTGTTTTTTATCGTGGCTCTATTTAACTTACAATAGTCAATGCACAGTCGCAACGAACCGTCTTTCTTCTTGGAAAAAAGTGTTGGTGCTCCCAGTGGCGAGGTACTAGAGCGTATAAAACCCTTGTCTAACAATTTTTGTAATTGCTCCCTTAGGACAAGTAGCTCTGTTGGGGCAAATCTATATGGCGACATGGAGATGGGTGTCATACCAGGCACTAGATCTATAGAAAATTCTACCTCACGATGAGGTGGTAACTTGGTGAGATCCTCGAGAAAAACATCTAGATACTCACAAACCACCTTAGGAAATATCCCCCGAACTGTACTACCCTCATCATTGGCAATAGTCGCAAGAAGAAAACTAAGTTTGCCTCGACTTCGCGGGTCATACAACAATGAAAACCCTCCATCAACTCTATCCCCCATAAAATAAAAACAATCTCCACCTGAGGTACATACCGTAATCCTTCTTCGGAAGCAATCTACAATGGCACGATAAGAGGACAACCAGTCCATACTAAGAATGACATCAAACCCTGACATCTCCAATAACACCAAATTAAAAGGGAGTTAACGTTTAGCTACCTCAGTTACACACCCCCGACACCCCTAATTTAGAATAGCCTGACCGTCGATTGGTGACTCAACCATGAGTGAAGACTCTAGTTGATCTACTTTTAAGCCCAACGTGAATGCAAATGCAGATGCGATAAATGAATGTGATGCTCCAGTGTCTATTTATACGTTAGCCCAAGTGTTGTAGATAAGATAAGTACCTCTCATCACTGATGGTCCAGATGATTGCTCAGAAGTAGTGATTGCATAAACTCGCCCTTGGGGCCTCTATTCACTTTGATCTCCTCTCAAAATGTTGGTCAGTTGTGTTGACTGTGCTAATAATTCTGTCGCTGACCGTGGCCTGCCTGATAACTCCTAGAATTTCGAGATCCAGAAGCATTCCCTGTCCCGATTAGTTGTGGACAAGACCTCTTCATGTGCCCCAATTGCTTACAATGGTAACATGTAGGCAACTAGTCCCTTCCTTGGGCTTGGCTTTGAGAACGAGGTGGATGTTAATGACTAGGATTCTGTTTGCACTTGGCTGCTTTGTGACCCTGCTGACCACATCTGAAACAAATAACATTGATAGGACCCGTACTTCCAGAACTTCTCATAGAAATGGACCCCGATGACTTAGCATGTTGGGGCATAGACGGGAAGGAAGAAAAAAAACCCTTAGATTTCCTTGAATATTCGGTATCACCCTTAGTTTCAACATAACTCGGTCTCTTATGTCTCTGTCTAGCTTCCTTAGCCTCTAACATAATCTTCACATAGGTTGCGGCCTCCACCAGTCTATCATACTCCCTATACATATTAACCATCACCATCATCAGAATCATAGGTCTCAATCTCTTCTCAAATTCTAGACATCGACGCTCCTCGGCCGCCACAAGCTTGGGCGCAAAATGTGCTAGACTAGTAAAAGTGGCCTCAAATTCCGCCACTGGGGTGTCCAACTGCCTTAGCTTCTTAAATTGTTTTCTTAACCTCTCCCTAGTCGTGGAAGGCAAAAACTTCTCTTGGAAGGTATGGATGAAGGCCTCCCAAGTATGCTTTACTCTATGTTTAACGAACTTCTACTATTGACCGGCCTCTTCTTTTAACTGATAAGCAGCCAACACCACCCGAAGTTCTCCGTCACGGATGTCTAGGATCTCAAATGATTGAATAATTTGTTCTAGCTATTCATCCACTTTCATTGGATCAAGTCCACTATTGAACTCAGCGAGGTTAGAACGGAAAATTTTCTTCTTAAAAAAGAGACTCGAGTTTCCTCCTCAATTGTCCTCGCCACTTGCTTGGCTCGGAGTATTTCCATGGACTCAAGAAGAGCCCCTACCATCTCTCGGGCTAATGTCCCCATTGCATCTTGGGCTGGAGGAACAGCCGCATCATTTTGCCCTACCCCTTCTTCCTGGGAAGGTAAATCTTGCTAAGCCGGCATATCCCAGCTACCTCTGTGTGGCCTGCCACGACCTCTACCCCATCTAGACATCCTATATAGAGGTAAGAAGGAAAGTTTTAACTCACAATCCATAAACTACATGTTGACTCACACGTCGTACACGAGTTAGACACACGCCTATACAGATACCTAGGTCACATAAAGCACACCACATAATCATAGAAACACATAGAGCACACACGAGTTACTCCCTTAAGATCTTGACTAGTCCTATGGCACTCAAGGACCTCCTAGTGGAAAAAGCATTGATCAGGTACCTTTCCAAAAGGATTTCGATGACTGCAATAGACACAATTCATATCCCAAGAGATTAACTCCATACCCACATAATCACAAACAGGTAAAACACTCAAAATAAACTAACGTCCCTTGCTAACATGATAGCCCAATGTGGTAAAGTCGCTTCCCACGAGCTCCAGGTGTTCTAACCCGATTTGCTCTGATACCAATTTGTAACGCCCTGACAAATGAGCCTCACTGTTCCCCCTTTTCATCCGGGCATTACCAATACAAGATTGACAGAAAAAATGAAACAAAATAGTAATGATACAACATTAACAACATTCCTTCCCTTTTGAAATATTTCCAAGCTTTAGAACATTGTCTCATTACATTTACAAACAAAATAAAATAGTTCAACAAGTAAGGAATGATACAACAAAATTAGCTATTGTTCATCTTTTCCTCAAAATTTGTTACTTGTTACATCAAAATACATGTCTATATATAGTCACTAAAAAACTACCCTTGGCATATGCATAATTTGATTACAAACATTAGCTTTCCCATCCCAAAAGTTTTCTTCAACTCAAAACATTTACTTAGGAGGCACTTCATCGTCATTTCTTGAAATTGGTTAGCTTTGGGATAGCGAAAGCTCAGTAGGTAATGCACTTAACAAGTTATAACATTAATTGAAAAACATATGATCATGCAATGCAACATTTGATAAATTTTATTATGCATGTATATGAATGCCTTATGCATGAGTATGGAATGACAAAGTTAAGGTTTTTCATGAACAGTAAATATACTATGACATCCCTAGTAAGAGCCACAATTCAAAATATATACATAGTTATGGATTTTGGATCCTGAAAATAATCCCACATTTGCCGACTCCAGAAATGGCGAGGCGATAGGCACCCAAAAACATTTTTCCCTTCCACATTTGTCGACTCTAGAAACAGCGGGCTCGTGGACACTCAAAAACATTTTTCCACATTCGTCCGGCGATATGCACAGACAGGGCAATTGGGCACCTTGACTCCCCGCGCGAATACCAAGTATAATACACAACTCAAATCATTTTTCATTTGTCGACTCTAGAAACGGCGGGCTCGTGGACACTCAAAAACATTTTTCCACATTCGTCCGGGGATATGCACAGACATGGCAATTGGGCACCTTGACTCCCCGCGCGAATACCAAGTATAATACACAACTCAAATCAACCTGACTCACTACTCGAACTCATAGACTATTTATCCCCTTTCAACTTTTTACGGTTCGTACCATTATTGTATCATAAAAGCAATTTAACAATGCATGTGATGTATGAATATGTAAATTCTCATTTTCCTCTAAAATGATTCCAATGCACACAAAATTCACTATTTCACTTTTCAATAATAACCATTGTTCATTTAACAATCATCACTAACACAAGGTGTATGTAGAAAAACATTTCAAATCATACATTTCAACTTCAAAGTTAAGCAATCACCTTCAATTTCATGTTTTTGAAATCAATTATCTAATCCTACTTGTTCAAGATATCTAGCACTCATAATTTTATTGACAAAACTGAGAAATCAAACTCCAATACTAATTTAAACACATAAAACATAAGATATTTTTTAAAGACAAAAAAAAAATTAAAATTTTTCTGTAATAAAATTTTATTAGGTATTGTCTTTTATTAATCTGTAATACTTGTGGACATATATTTTATTTTTGTAATTTTTTCATGGACTAAATATGTTTGAATTAAATATTTTATAGACTTAATAGATTCAATTGATAATTTAAAACTAAATGGATTTTAATTTGTATACTTTAGGAACTAAGTAAACTCAATTGATAGTTCAGGAACTATGTACATAATTTGACGACAATTTAAGAGTAAAATGTCTAATAAACCCTTGTAACAGTTATATCGAACTACAATTTCATTCCTTGTTAGGGATTAGCTAATTCAGGCTAGTTTTCTTAGTTTTTTAATTATTTTAGCCTCGTTAAAAAAGTTGTTGTATTTGGGATAAATTTAAACTTCTTTTATAGCTAATTTGATGAGTGTGAGAAAAAAAAAATGATTATGATTTGATTGCGACATTTTGTCTTATGGGTTAAATTCACCTATTTTATCTTTAAGTGAACTTATGTGTAGGTCTTAATAGGTGGACTTATTGTCCAATAGATCTTATGATAACTAACGACATTTTTCATCAAACACTATTAAAAAATATCATTAATTGTTAATTTTTAGCAACAATTTGAAAAAATTATCACAAAAAGTTACTAATTATATATTTTAGAGACAATTTAAAAAATTCACGAAAAAAACGTCAGATTTTAGCAACAATGTATATAAAATTTTGACAAAAAAATACCACTAATTGTTAATTTTTAACGAAATATGCAAAAAAATCGTCACAAAAAATATTTTTAGCGATGAATTTATTGAGACTAACTTTTAATTGGAAGAATTAAATTTAACTGTTAAAACTTCTTAATTTAACTTTTATCTTCTTTATTGACTAATTTAACCTAAATAGCTCACCAGTCCTTACATTCAAAACTCACCCAAACACAAAACCTTCGTCTTCAACCCCAAAATATTGTTTCACTCTCTTCAGTCATCGATTAGAGCCACCAAGGCTCGGCGACGCAAGCGCGAGCGATGGAGGGATCGATGGGCTCTTCGTCCTCCTCGACGTGGATGATTCCAGCGAAGATTAGAAGCGAAGCCGGAGAGCGGCGAGATTGGAGGTGACCTCAACGTTTGCACCTCTGGCTTTGTTTGGTTATTTTTAGCTGAGCATTTGTAGAATTTTTTTTTCATATTTTAGCCAAATTTGTTTTTAGATAAATACATCTAAAAAATAAAAATAAAAAATTAATAAAAATATGAAAAAATTTCACTAAAAATAAATGAAAATCTGAGTAAAAATATACACAAATTTTGTTCGAATTTAGTTCATTTTTAAATTTTTTAATATTTAAATCCGTTTTTTTAACTTTTGAAGAAGTATAAAAAAAATTTGAGTAAAATATGAATTTTTCTTTTTAAAAATAAATGAAAACTCATGTAAAAGTAATTTTTAAAAAATGGATGCTTTCTTGGATTAGGGTTTTGATGGAAGAAGGGAGAGAGGGTCAAACGACATCATGTAAAATGTTTTTGACCACTCTAGAAATACTTAAGGGGATCGAACGCTTTACTATTTTAATTGAATAACTTTGATGATTATTAAATTATTTTTAGGGTAAATTACACTGGCATCTCCTAAGATTTATATTTATTACAGTTTTTCTTTACTTTTTGGAAATTACTTCTCTCTCCGTGATGTTTAAAATTTCATTACAAATTCTCCCTCAGCAATTTAATTTTTTTAAATGCCAATTTTTCCTTTATTGGGTAAATTACATTGACACCCCTCACATTTTAAAAATTACAATCCCCTCCCTAAGGTTTAAAATAGCATTACCAATTGTCCCATCGGTTAGTATTAGTTGGAAAAAAAAATTCATTGAAAAAAAAATTATTTGAAAAAAAAATTAATTGAATTCTTTTTTTTGAAAAAAATGTAATTGAAAAAAAATTTTGTTAGTAAAATTTTTAAATTTCTATTTAAAAATCAACGTAAACTCATTTTTTGAATTTACATTTTTTTCTCAAATTTACAAACTGATACAACAATTTATAAATCAAAAAAATTATCAAACAAGTTTTTATGACAATTTTTAAAATTTTTGTAAATATAAATTGAAAACTGAAAACAAAATGGTTACTAAACAAGCCTCAGATGGTAAAAATGTCACAAAATTAACAAATAATTAAATAAGTTACCAACGTAAGAAATGACTTATCAAAAGATTCTTAAGTTATGTATGGTTTGATTTTTAGAAAAAAAATTTAAAAATTAAAAATTAATTTGGTTAAGAAATAAAAAATAATTATCATTTTAACTTTTGAGCATGTTATACACATACGTATGGCTGTTTCAATTTAATATGTAAAAAATTATTTCTAGCCACTCGAAAGATTCAAATTATATAAAAATGATAATTATTTTTTATTTTTTATTTCTTAACCAAATTAATTTGTAATTTAAAAAAAAAATTTCTAAAAATCAAACCATACATAGCCTAATAATCTTTTGATAAGTCATTTCTTACGTTGATAACTTATTTAATTATTTGTTAATTTTACGACATTTTTACCATCTGAAGCCTGTTTGGTAACCATTTCGTTTTTAGTTTTCAATTTATATTTACAAAAATTTTAAAAATTATTGTAAAAACTTGTTTGATAATTTTTTTGATTTATAAATAGTTGTCTCAATTTGTAAATTTGAGAAAAAAACATAAATTCAAAAAATGAGTTTACGTTTGTTTTTAAATAGAAATTTAAAAATTTTACTAACAAAATTTTTTTCAATTAATTTTTTGGGGTTAGTGTACATGTAACTGAAGTTTGTGACTTAGATAACCCACAAACATAAGTTTAACTAATCATTTGACAAATGAAACTAATAGAATGGTGGGTGATAGTAATACACCTTTCCCAAAATTGTGGACATTTGATCAATAGCATTAGAATACAGAAGACTTATCGTCAGGAACAGAATCAAGATTTTATTATTTTAAGGGTCAAAAAATAAATAATATTTTTTTACTATATAGATAAATGCATATGTATGTACAATACGATATATAAATTATATATATATACACAAAAAATTCAAGAAGGATATATAATTTAATTTGATTAACCAAATAATTAACCTTTGATAGAGTTGAGTGGTGAAGGATTCATGTAACTGACTACAGTTGATGGGACTTAAGGTTGGATTTGGTTACAATTTCTTTTTTTAAATGTCATAGAAACAATCTCTATTAGGATGAAGAATTTTTTTAGTAAAAAATAAAAAAAGAATACTAGATAGGAGAAGAATGAAATATATAACATTTATACTAAGAAAGGCTATTTTATTTATAAAATAAGATATATATATTTAGCAGTCCTACTTCCATCCCTGCTTGCCGGGTGAACAGCAATTTGAATGTTGTTGGGTAATTTTGGTGGAATTTTTTATATTTTTCATTTTTTTATATTTTTTATTTTTTTTATCTATTCCGTATGTATATATGTTTGTTTGTTTTTGGCAGCTGATTGTGTCTTATTTTCCGGTGGTCTTGAATGTTGGCACTTTGCCAATAGCTTACTCTGTTTTTGTCACGTCCCACATTCCGTGATAATGCCGCACACTCATTTAAGTGAGCATGCAAGGTTAATAGTCCAACACATAACCAACAATGTTAAATACTCAAATTAAATCATTAATTATCTTAATGCTAAAATCCATCAAAAAAAATTTATAATTCTTATCCTATGAAATTGTCCACCAAGTCCACTAATAAAATCAACTAACAAAACAATAATCCAAGTACTTAAATCATAGTCCTACCTCGGCACTCTCACAAGTAAAAATCTCGCGCAGCTCTACTTCTCAGAATCTGAAAAAAAAATAAGGATAAGCTAGACAACCCAGTAAATAACCAACCATCACTGCTAGCTGGATCAAGTATACAAAAAATAATAGTTGATAACCGATAAATATATTTTTTTGCTACCAATCAAAAAATGAACAATTATTTTGTAAGATGGTTTTATAGCTGAAAATAAACTTTGTAGCAATACATGTTAATTGAAAAGACAATGAGGTAATTCGACGAAATTTCATTGTTCAAATTGATGGTTTGATATTTAATGGTTCAACGATGCGATTCACAAAACCCAAGTCTTGGCGACTATAGTCACTTAGCCCGTGACAAGGCCTAGAACCACACATAGGCTGGTGGTAAGCCCCAAAAGAAACTAGTTTTTGTGCCAATAAATAACCTCTATTGGCTAGGGTCCAAATCATAGTCAGACTAGAGTGATGTTCAAAATTCAAACAATACACAACTTTTAAATAAAATATTCGATATTTTCAGAATAAACATTCAGTACAATTTTCATAATAGTTCCATAAAATATTCAAATAATTTTCAATGCTGTTTTTGCTCGAACCATATTTTATTTTAAGAGAACATGAAGGTTATGAATAAATACTTATAATTTTTAAACGATTCAATAGGAATAAACAAAATGTACCAACAGTAATAGAGGGTTACTTACCTCAAACGCTTAAAATAATATTCCACCACACTACCTCCAGACACCCAGCTCCACTAATTCAATCACACAAACCTACTAAATAGAATCTTAAATAAATTAATATTTTGATGTCTTTCACACATCAACAAGAACCCATTATATATATATATATATATATGCTTAAATCCAAGAGACACCAAATCTATCCACCCAATTCAATAGCCGAACATACCTTACCCAATGTACAAAACCCAAAAGTCAAAACACACCCACCCAAATTGCTCCACTCTTACATGTTGCACCCAACATCCAATTCTCAAAATAAAACTAATAATCAGTAATACAGGAGAACTTTTCCCTCCACCAATGGGTGTCCAAATATCACCAATTTTGAGCCTTCAATCTCTACGGCAGTCTCTCTTCCGAAACCTCTGTAATATTGTGATACCACATAACGTGAAAACCCCTTTTTTTCTTTTCTTTTTAAAAGGGTTAAAAACCTAATTGTTAAGATTACTAAATTACCCATACAATTTATTTTAATTATTAATCTATCCAAAAATAATTCTATAAATAACTTGGGTTTTACAGTTTTGTGCTCTGTATTTTTGCAGTGGATGTGTTGGATGCTTGTGCCATGTTAGTTGGGATGTATTTTATGGTTTTGCGACAGTTTGTCCGTTGTTGTTGTTGTTTTTTTTTTTTTTTTTTTATTGATGTGTCATTCTAAACATGTACTTTGTTTGTTTAATTTAATAAAATTTCTTTCTTTGTGCTAATCAAATAAGAAAAAAAAAATCTGATGTTTGCACTTTTTTTGGCAGCATGAGGAACCAAGAAACATTACCACTAAATGATGGGAAATGAGAATTGTGATCCTTTCCATTTTATGTTTGTAATGGAGAGATTCAATTATATTATTCAACGTTAAGTGTAATGATCTTTCCTTAATTTAAAATAATTATAAATTTGCATTCTTATTTAATAATTATTAGAGGAATGATACTTTTATACTTTTATTTTTTGTAACAACCGTATCCATGTCTTTGACCCGACTAATACTTGGGTAAATGCAGATGTAATCCGTCGTTCTATACATAACGAGTAATTATCAGGCACAACCCAGGGTGATCCCAAGGGGGTCAACCAGTTTAGCAATTCATGGGCCAGATTCAAATTTAATAAATTTTCAATTTAATAAGATCAAGTTGCTGCAATCAGTCATCCCTATGGTAAAGGAACGATTTTAACCACGGGTGTCAAAAATTTCTTTAGAAGGCATACAATGTGTGCTAAACATGCCAATGCAGAGCAAAACTTTTGTATCCATGGCATAACTGTCCTTGAAAAGTGGAAGAGCTAATAATAAACATGATAGAATGAATAAAATTCTGAGAAATTCATATCAGAAATTGAGAAAATTCATGCCGCCTTTAGAATTGCTCTTACTGAATATTGGCCATCAGTAATTGCTTTCAACACTCCGTTCAATTTGGGCTAGACAAACATCCATACCCGACTGGAATCCAAAGTCCGCTAGATTTTAAATCCACACATCAGTACTTTTCCATCAAATGACTCAGTCAGCTATTGCAGCATCAATAACCAACGGTAATTGGAAGTTGTCTCTATCAAAATAAATGAAGAAAAAAGAAAGTTCGAGGTGAGTGTCTAGTAGTAGGTGACATCCTGAGAAGGAAAATAGTGAGCAGCTCAAAGAAGAGTGGCCATATTGTGAAGGAAATAAGTAACTATTGAAGAACTAACGCAGATTGAGAAGACATATACCTGTTTGTGAAAACCAGTGATGGTTAATTTCCGTGGCAGTGACAGTGAAGTCTTGCTCTAGAAATGGTTTCAAGACTCCGTTCAATTTGGGCTAGACAAACATCCATACCCGACTGGAATCCAAAGTCAGCTAGATTTTAAATCCACACATCAATACTTTTCCATCAAATGACTCAGTCAGCTATTGCAGCATCAATAACCAACGGTAATTGGAAGTTTTCTCTATCAAAATAAATGAAGGAAAGAAAAAAGAAAGTTCTAGGTGAGTGTCTAGTAGTAGGTGACAACCTGAGAAGGAAATTAGTGAGCAGCTCAAAGAAAAGTGGCCATTGTTTATTCGAGTCAGAACTGAACCGAATCCGATACAAAATTCGGACCCATTTGCGAGAATAGTCATGTCTGTTCTGTTGAACTTATTCCATGGAAGAGTTGCGCCTCTTCCATTGGAAAGTCACCATAACCATTCGAAAAGTCACCAATTTGCCTATATAAGCAGGTCCCCTTCACATTCATTTGATCATCGAATTCATCTTGTATTATATCTTTTTTTCGCACTCTATCATTCTTCTGGAAAAGAGAGTTACGCACAATAAGGTTCGTCAAACTTGTAGATTGTAATGCTGCTTCTACAAGATTTGATCATTATATCCTGGGAGATGAACATCCGATAAAACTCGTGAGCACCGTAGCTGGGGATGAATTTGTCTTAAGGAAATTGTGTCTAACACAAGTCTCATTCAAATTATTTTCTATTTTTGTTTCCAGAATTATACACTGTTTGTCAGTAAGTTTTCCTAAGTTATTTTCTGGTTTCAGTAAATTTATCTTTGGTTTTAATTTTTATATTTGTTTCAAAATTTGGTTCAGATTTTTATCTTTTTTACACATAGTACACATAAGATTTTGTCCAACATATGACATATTGCTCAAACACTAACCTCGATCACAATCTATTCTAACTTTTACAAAATTTCTTATCATCTCCTAGTACTGCTGATTAGGCATTATTGTCGTTTATGGAAGGATTTCCCAAGCACAACTAGAACTTAGTGACACCAAAATGCAATGAGAAGACCACTTTCACAACTCAATAGGAAACTTTTTGCTGCAAGGTTACGCCATTTGGATTAAAGAATGCTAGAGTCACACATCAAAAAGCAGTCACAACATTGTTACATGTTGTGATCCACAGGTAGAGGTGTATGTCAATGATATGATTGTCAAGTCCAAATAGAAATTTGAACATGTATAGGTGTTTCAAAAGTTCTTCGACCAATTAGATAGTATAGACTTGAACTGAATCCACGGAAATGAACATTTGCAGTTACAGCAGAAAAGTTGTTAGGTCTTTTTAACACTCAACACAGCACTGAAGTTGACCCCAGTAAGATAAAGGCTATCCTCAAAATGGCACCACCTTAAACTAAAAAAGAAGTCAGAAGCTTCTTGGAGCCCCATTGATTTTGTACTTGTTAGTAACTGAGTCTACAATGGGATGCGTGATGGCACAAGAAAATGATAGAGGGTTGGAAGTAGAAGAACATGCATCTAGAAAAAGACATGTTGGGCTTTAATATGGGCTACCAAAGAGATTGCAACACTACATGCTAGATTATCCTATTAAGTAGATTTCTTTAATGGATTCTCCCAAATGTCTCTTTCAAAAATCAACTTTGGTACGAAGAATGGCTAGATGGTTGCTACTGTTGTCAAAATTTGATATCAAGTTCGTCAAGGAAAAACAGAAGTTTTGCTCTAGAAATGGGAAGAAGTCAGATGTCTGCTAGGCTGTGGTCTTTTCTATCTTTTGCAAACCAGCTACAGACACCGGAGAAAATAATATCCTCCATGGGTGCAGATGTTGTATTTTTATTCGGTGAACTGACGTCTCTAATTTCTATATCTTCTTTTTTGTCATCTTTTGTAATTTCTTGAATCTAAAAGACTCATTATTAATTGTTGTAAGGTATTGCAGAAAGTGACTTACTAAAATTTTAAGTCATTTCCTAAGTAAGAAAAGTAAGAGATTCTTAAATGTGTATTCACAAAACCTCTGGATTCACAAGCATTCTAAGCCTATAAAGAGGAGTCAAAAGTAAAGGATTAGGAAATTAAACAAGAGAGGGCAGCGAAGATAGTCTTGAAACCTTCCATTTATACACCATCAGAACACCATATTAAAACCTTCTCTACCATATTAGTCGTTCACCGCTTTAAAAACCTCTATACATCCTTCAAGAGAGTGCTGATCAAGAAGGCAAACCGAAGCAAATCCAAACATAACAGTTCAAAAACCAATAGCCAAGAAAAATATTTTAAAGGTTTTTTTGAGGCAGACATCTATACTATTCCATCTACCTAATTCTAGTGTTTGCATTGCATTGCATGACATCTTCGACTTTTATTGGTTTTGGCTGCATGCTCTCTACTATCATCTTTGGCTTGCTGGAAACATTGTTCTGTCATGAGCGCATATGATTGCCTTTTAAATGGAAGTTGTATGCTTTGGTTAAGAGTAGTTTAGGATGCAGGCTTAACATATAGTTTTATTTAGGCATGTTTTAGACACTTTTTCAATTTACTGGATTTTCTGCTATGGATATATGTTTTGGCTTATTAGAGTCGTTTTGTGTACATTTTTGTTTCATATTTTCAATTTTTGTTTTCATTTACTTCGAAAATTTGGTAACAAAAGCTTATGTGGTTCTTATATTTTTGGTTTTTATGAAAGTAGAATTGAATAGAGAGAAGCATTTGCCAAGAAGCTAGAAAGAAGCAAGCCAGCCATGGCTTCCTCACAAGGAATGCAATTGCAGCTACAACCCATCATCACCATGCTAGTAATAGTGGTGGTGGTATTGTCATTATCAGCAGCAACAATTGCAGCACCACCAACAGAGCAAGATTTGAAAAATCTTGGCTGCTTGAACTGTTGCGGGAATGTAAAAATTTCATACCCATTTGGTGTGAAAGAGAAATGTTATATTAATGAACATTTTTTGATTAATTGCAGACTCCAAACCATATTTGCAGAAAAGTGACATCCCTATTACAAATATTTTGCTTAAGGAGGGAGAGTTAGGCATTATGAATCCTGTAACTTGTGCTTGTTATGGCGGGTCTGTGTCAAATTGTTATCAGCCACCAGAGCTTGGGTTAATTGCATTCTGCATATCTAATACCAAAAACAAGTTCACTGCTATTGGTTGCGACACCCGTGCTACTATCCAAGTATCTGGAGAGAATTATTTCGTTGCAACTGGGTGTGAGTCCCAATATCGCACGATCAATTACATTCCCGATGGACCTTGCTCTGGAATTGGCTGCTGCCAGACCTCCATCCCTAAAGGAGTCGGCTATATAAACATTCTTCTGCAGAGCTACATTAATCATGAAAACGTATCAAAATTCAATCCTTGCAGCTATGCTTTTGTTGTTGAAGAAGGTGCTTTTAATTTCTCCAAAAGCTACCTGAGAAATTTTACAGAAGAAATGATGCCGATAGTGCTTCATTGGGCAGTAGGGAATAACAAGACGTGCAGAGACTCTAAAAGAAATCTGGAAAGTTATGAATGTGGAGAAAATAGTGATTGTTATGAATCAAAAAATGGACGTGGATATTTCTGCAAGTGCAGGATTGGTTACAAAGGGAACCCGTACCTCTCAGATGGTTGACAAGGTTTGTATTCAATTAGTTTCATCATATTGGATTCATTTGCTTTTGTTATTATATATTGCTTATGATGTGATGCTTAATTTTCATACAGTCTTCTTCTCTGTTTTTTTATTTATTTTTATTTTTTATTTTTTTATTTTTATAATTGTTTTGCAGACATAAAGGAGTGTGAAGATCCAAAGCTCAACATGTGTGAACATAAAAATAAATGTGTTGACATGCCACCTGGGAATTATACTTGTTCTAGCCCCAAAGGATACTGCGGTGATGACAGAACAGATGGAACAGGTTGCACTGCTAATCAATTTCTAGCAATTCAGATTGCGGTTGGTAAGTGTATATAAGTCTGTGCCAAAATATCCTCTTCACAAATTTTCCAACTTTACTTGAGGAAAAAGTTTAGGTGAAGAGAAGGTTTCAAACACAGAATGCATAGAATGTCACACATTTGTGCATTATGTGTTTGAAACTTTTTGTGCACATAGCACATCTGTAACTTGAGTGGTGATGGCATTTATGTTTTCCTTATGGCAAATTTAAGTAAATATATAATGGCATTTATGTTTTCCTTATGGAAAATTTAAGTAAATATATAAATACAATACATTTTATTCTTGAGTTGCGTTATATATAATGTCATTTCTTATATCATTTTTTTATCAGCAATGCTAGGTACCATGAAAAACCTTTCATGAAAATAATCATGAAAGCTTTGTGACCCTTGGATTACACATAGAATAAAGCACCACACACTAATCAAGGTAATCTAAGGATCATAACTCTTTCATGATCATTTTCATGATCCCTAACTTTTCTCTTTTTTTATTCCAAGACATGGTAATGGGTCCACATTAATAAATGCATATAAGGCCTATTCACTTGTTGAAGTGAAGAAATGATGTAAGAAATATGATTATATGTAGTAATTTTCTATATTCTTTGAAGAAGAATATTTAGAATTACTAATTGAGTAATGTCATACAAACTAATAAGTCATACAAACTTTTTCATATTATTTAAATGAGTCATGTTATTTATAAGTTTCATTATTACATGTGACATCATTAATAAATAAAATTATAAAATTTGTTTGTTTGTATAACATTTTCTGTACTAATAATTGTGAATTGATACCTCATAATTTTATTTTTATTTTCATAATGAATTGTACCTGTGTATTGAATAAAGAGTAGTGTTACTTTACTCTAAAAATTAGATCTATTTTTCAAAGACAATAGTGTGACAGTATATTAGAATATCTAAAGCAACTCTCTCTCTCTCTCTCTCTCTACATATTATTAGGTTTCGAAAAGTGAGCTTGTATATCATTTTCCTTGAATAAAAGCTATGAAAAAGTCGCATCTTTGTGCAAAATCTCTTAATTTAGTTAATACAATATTCTTGATCGATTGATTTAGATGGTCTAAATCTTATATTTCCGAAAGAATTAGTGGAGAAAAAATAAAAAATTTGTTGTACTTCATTAATTTTCTATCACTTTTTTTTTTTTTTTTTTTTTTTTTCTTCTTCTTCACAGATTCAAAATCTAAATATATGGTTGATAGAAAGTAACGATTTCTAGTGTACACTTTTATAGTTGGAAATTTATGAAATATTTGGATTATGTGTAGCTTTAATGTTTAAACAAATAATGTCATTGTCAGTTTGTATTACATATGCATATTTTGTGAACAGTGTAGCACCCATACTTTATTCTCCTGCTGTCATGGGTGCAATTTCTTGATTATCAATACCAGAAACACACCAAAACAATAATAATAATAAATAAATAATGGGGCTTGGAAGTTAGCGCAAGAAAAGTGAGGAAAAAAAAAAAAAAAGGTTCATTCAAGTTGATATGTATTTCTACACTGATTCACAAGTCAGTTCTCAAGATAAAATTATCAAATTGAATGTCCTATTGAGCTAAAACTTTGATCTTTAACATATAGATGCATTCCAATTCATCATACAATTGAGATGTTTCTATAACTAATTGTTGCTTTGCTCGAGTATAAAATTCTTTATATGCTTAATTTTGAATCAATATGTTGGCAAGATGTTTATATTAGTTGTTACTTATGACTTATTTGAAATGCAGGTTTTGCCATTGGTGCTTTGGTTGTTTTGGTGAGTAGCTCCTGGTCGTACTGGATTTTCAAGAAAAGAAAGCTCATCATACTTAAAGAAAAGTTCTTCTCGCAGAATGGTGGATTAATGTTGAAACAACAACTCTCTAGATTAGAGAGATCAACTCAGGAATTGATCAAAATGTTTAATTCAGAAGAGCTCAAACGAGCTACCAATAACTACGATGAGAGTAGAATTGTTGGCCAAGGAGGTTTTGGAACAGTTTACAAGGGAATTCTACCAGAGAACAAGATAGTGGCTATTAAGAAATCCCAAATGGTGGGTGAAAATCAAATAGAGCAATTCATCAACGAGGTGGTCGTGCTTTCACAGATCAATCATAGGAATGTGGTCAAACTCTTAGGTTATTGTTTCGAAACTCAAGTCCCTTTACTTGTTTATGAATTCATTACCAATGGCACTCTCTTTGAGTATATAAATAACCAAAGTAAGGCATCTAATATATCATTGGAAAATCGTTTGCAAATAGCTGCTGAAACTGCTGGAGTATTGTCATATTTGCACTCTGCAGCATCGATTCCTATCATCCATAGAGATGTTAAGGCTACAAATATACTCTTAGACGATAATTACATTGCAAAAGTGTCAGATTTTGGAGCATCAAGGTTTATTCCACTAGACCAAAATCAATTAGCCACAGTGGTACAAGGAACTCTTGGATACTTAGACCCTGAATACATGCTCACAAGTCAGTTCACTGAGAAAAGTGATGTTTATAGCTTTGGAGTAGTCCTTGTAGAATTAATCACAGGAAAGAAGGCATCGCCATTTGACAGGCCAGAAGAGGATAGATGCCTGGCTATGTATTTTATTTCTTGTATGAACAATGATTGCTTGAACCAAATTATTGATGAACACATGGTAATTGAAGGAAACACTGAGGAGCTCAAAGAAGTAGCAAATCTTGCAAAGAGATGCTTGAGAGTAAAAGGGGAGAAAAGGCCTTCTATGAAGGAAGTAGCGATGGAACTGCAGGGGTTGATTAGGAAAAAGACATCTAGAAATGATTTGAATCCTGCAAAGATTAAGTACTTGCTTGGTAAGGCATCAACTGGATATGTAGTTAGAGGTTAGAAGCAACACAACGACGGCTAGGGTTGATAGCATGGCGGAAGATATGCTATTGCATGGTGGGAGGTGATTTGATTGTTTTGTGCTTGTCCATGATGGCAAAAACTTCATTGATGAATTGTTACACCTGCATATAGGTGATTACTTCTTTTAAATTTCTTGTACTTTCTTATGTAAAAATTTGTTAGTAACACGCTCACTTTTCATTATTCTTGTCTGTTCATATCATTTTGTATTATGTTTTTATTTTTGTATTTCTAGACTTATCAAAATACATATAAACAAATAAAATTTACAGAATTTGTTAGTGGGACTCGGTTATGAAATTTTTGTCCATCCATATGAATTCAATGTCATGTTGTGACATCAGTTTTCGTATTTCTAAAAATCAATTATTCAGATAATTCACCATATATAAAGAGAATTCCATATATAAATGGCAAATAGGAAAAGTAATTATAAATTCATATAACACAAGTGAAAATTGTGCTTCCCAAAGAAAATTTAGGATTCAAAATAACATAAAACTATAGACCATTGATATTAAATTTTAATGATATGTTGTAATCATATGCATTTTAATGAGAATCTCCATTGTAATCATGTACAGAGAGCATCTAAATCCTTCATGACAGTGTAAGTTTATCAGATTTAATGTGTAATATTTTTAGGCAATTTATAGATGGTGGTAGGAAATGATTGGTTGGTGCCCATATATGCTCCAACTTGGTTTAATATATATATATTTATGGTAAGGTAGTCTATATAAGGCAAGAATAAGGAATTTACAATAAAATTAAGATGCAGCCACTTCTACCAGGAAAATATATACCTATATAATAAGGTAAGGGGGTTTTTGAATTTTTTCTAATGTGGCAAATTTGTCCTACGTGTCATTTACTGTCAATGGCTGAGAAATATGGCCGAAGATTCAACGGTTCGGATTTGCTTCACCCAAACAAATTCCCTCCCATTGCTCCTTCTCTCACTATCCCACTCCCAATCTCTCTCACCTTTGGCACCAAACCTCCTCTCTTTAGTTTTTTCCTTCCTCTTAGATCTACTTTTCCTCCCTCTTAACCTCTCTCCCACCGCTGCTCACCTACGTCCTTCCTGACTCTGGCAGCTGCAAGCCCTCTCTCCCATTTCACTACCTCACCACCCATTCCCAAACTCCGTAATTTTCTCCTTCGGCTGATTCTAGGCACACCACCCATCTCTGATCGCCATAAGGGCTTCGTTCTCACTCTTGAAGTTGGATTTTAAAGAAGGTTGGTGTTAATGTAAATGTAAATTACTACTACACCTACCACCAAACCTACCTCCACCTACTACTCCTATCACCTACTACACTCCACCAAACCTACCTCCACCACTCACTCCTATCACCTACTACACTCCACCAAACCTACCTCCACCACTCACTCCTATCACCTACTACACTCCACCAAACCTACCTCCACCACTCACTCCTATCACCTACTACACTCCACCAAACCTACCTCCACCACTCACTCCTATCACCTACTACACTCCACCAAACCTACCTCCACCACTCACTCCTATCACCTACTACACTCCACCAAACCTACCTCCACCACTCACTCCTATCACCTACTACACTCCACCAAACCTACCTCCACCACTCACTCCTATCACCTACTACACTCCACCAAACCTACCTCCACCACTCACTCCTATCACCTACTACACTCCACCAAACCTACCTCCACCACTCACTCCTATCACCTACTACACTCCACCAAACCTACCTCCACCACTCACTCCTATCACCTACTACACTCCACCAAACCTACCTCCACCACTCACTCCTATCACCTACTACACTCCACCAAACCTACCTCCACCACTCACTCCTATCACCTACTACACTCCACCAAACCTACCTCCACCACTCACTCCTATCACCTACTACACTCCACCAAACCTACCTCCACCACTCACTCCTATCACCTACTACACTCCACCAAACCTACCTCCACCACTCACTCCTATCACCTACTACACTCCACCAAACCTACCTCCACCACTCACTCCTATCACCTACTACACTCCACCAAACCTACCTCCACCACTCACTCCTATCACCTACTACACTCCACCAAACCTACCTCCACCACTCACTCCTATCACCTACTACACTCCACCAAACCTACCTCCACCACTCACTCCTATCACCTACTACACTCCACCAAACCTACCTCCACCACTCACTCCTATCACCTACTACACTCCACCAAACCTACCTCCACCACTCACTCCTATCACCTACTACACTCCACCAAACCTACCTCCACCACTCACTCCTATCACCTACTACACTCCACCAAACCTACCTCCACCACTCACTCCTATCACCTACTACACTCCACCAAACCTACCTCCACCACTCACTCCTATCACCTACTACACTCCACCAAACCTACCTCCACCACTCACTCCTATCACCTACTACACTCCACCAAACCTACCTCCACCACTCACTCCTATCACCTACTACACTCCACCAAACCTACCTCCACCACTCACTCCTATCACCTACTACACTCCACCAAACCTACCTCCACCACTCACTCCTATCACCTACTACACTCCACCAAACCTACCTCCACCACTCACTCCTATCACCTACTACACTCCACCAAACCTACCTCCACCACTCACTCCTATCACCTACTACACTCCACCAAACCTACCTCCACCACTCACTCCTATCACCTACTACACTCCACCAAACCTACCTCCACCACTCACTCCTATCACCTAGGCCACTGATTTTGGCATGCTTGAGAGCTACCCATGTTAGTGTAAGTCCATCCCACCATGTTGTTGCATGCTTGTTTCATTTTGCATGTTGTTGCATGCTATACATGTTCACATGTTTAGGTTGTATGACTATTGCCTATCGCCTATTGCATGCTTGTGTTGCTTTGTTAAGCTTATCATGCATGTATTACATTGGTCTAAGCATACTTGTCTTTGCATATTGTTATATGCTAGTTGCCTTGTATAGTATTGTTGCTTGCATGCTCATGTTGCATTAGCTTTATTGCACACTTGAGTCATTTGCATGCTTGCTTGCTTAGGTTGCATTGCATTGTGTGTGCATCCCTTGTCTCTTGATCAATCATGATAGAGGTTAGGGTCATTGTGTATTTTGTGCATTTCATTTCATATTGAGTTGCACACTTGGCATCTTGGGCCATCATGCATTGAAATGCGTGGTTGGTGGCTCGAGGGTCGAGAACCATACTCCTTTGAGTTTCAAACATGATAAGGAGGGTGGTGATGCATACATTGCTTTGAAAATGCACCGCCATGTTCTGTCTGTCCTTTGCTGTAGCAAAACAGGATTCTGCAAGAAGAAATGGCTGGTCGGCTTCTTTCAGTGCCGATCGGCTAACCATAGATGGCCGAGAGCATCATTTTTGGTTGATGACCAGTTTCTCATAGCTGGTGGTGTTTCCTCTTGGTCGGTGACCTCCCACAACCCTCAGAGGGTATTTTAGAAGTATCCTTGAAACTTGCAAAGTTCTCAGAGGTACAGAGCAGTGTAAACAGAGGCAACATGACATGGCGATGGATTTCCAAGCAAAGCCGAGCATGCATGCGTTCCTCCTTCTTCTTGAGGCTGCTTTACTGCTTTAATAGCTTAGTTAATTTGTTTAATTAATTAAGTATTGTGTAATATGTAATTAGCTTGTTAGTTAATTTGTATTATTCTGTTGGCCCCTCCAAGAGAGGGCAAATTTTGTAATAAGCGTGCGTGTGTGTGATGCATGTCTTCCAACCCCACGTCTTTCTCTCTTTTACTTACCTGCTTTCAATGGTTAGTTTTAGGGCACGTTTCAATTAGCATTCTTATGTTATGCATGTTTGCATCATCCATCTGTATTGCATGCACCGGGCTCGGCGCATCATACTAAATGCATTGTATTTCAATTCCAAGTTGAATACATGTTATCTGTTGCATTTCATATGTCATCTTAGATTAGCCGAGCCTATTCTAGTTGCATTTTGCCTGCGATGCATTAGACATATTAACATGGACTTGGATCATACATTTGATTACTAACATGTCCTTCGTTTTGGCTTGGAGTACACAATGAGTGTTTTATGCTTTAGCATCTTGCATGTATGTGAGTGTTAACATGATAGCATGCTTGCCATGAGGCTAATTGCTTATGTGATACATCTGCCCGAATGCTTGTGGGTGAAGGTTGGGTTGCTTGAATTGGAACAATTCATTGAAATTCGTGGCTTAACCTACTTGCGAGTAGCAAACTTCAAACCATTTCCAAACAAATAGATATGCGATGCTTTGTTCCAAATTAGGCGATCTAGTCTATACTTGTGTGTTGTGCGCATCACATAGTAATTCTAGCTAATAACTGGAATAAGAACGCATAATGTTTTCAAAACTCGATATCATGGTTAGTAGAGGCCGATCTTCGGATCAGGCGAGCGGGGGTGCTCATAGTTGACCTTCCCCAATCGTACCCAAGTTCCTGAGCCGAGGCAACTTTGGTGATGACGGACACGTGGCCTTAGGCAACGAGTCAGGGTTTCCTAAATTCTCCCAAAATAAATATTTAGGTGGCGACTCTGTATCTGGCAAAACAGTCCATGTTTGGCACTTCTTTCTAAAAAATTTGTTTTTCAAAATGATTTGCCGGATTTGGACTCTTTGGTGATTTATCAGTCTTGCATTGCACATTGCGAGATCAGATTAAGAACCGTGACAAATGAGTCCGAACTGTGGAAAACATAAGGCCCGAGGGCGCGTCCACACATGCTCGGTTGCTCTGCTCGAAAATGCCCTTGCCTTCTCCTATCACCTACTACACTCCACCAAACCTACCTCCACCACTCACTCCTCACCTACTCCAGAATCATCTCCTATATAATAGGAATTCTTGTACAAAATATATACACAACAATCTTGTAACAAATCAATCAATAATACATCAGTTTATTAACAGTTGGTTTAGTTCTACTTTATGTCTATCTCTCTCTTCTCATCTCTACCAACAACCTCTCTCTATTCTCCACTTTTGGAATTTTTAGAATTTCAGTTTAAAAGTTTTTGAATCTTTTTCATACACAAAATTTCAATTTTTGATTTGGATATATTATCAAAACTCTGAATATGTGTCATACAATCTGAAAATTCCAAAAGTGAAATATAATTGTTCTTTTTTTAATAGTCAATTATATTATAACAATCATTTTGTTGTTATAATGGAAGGTTTTACAAACAGTTTGTTGTCGGAGAGATGGATGAGATCGGCAACAAAGCCCATGAGATCATTGATGAACCAAAGTGGTAGTTGACGACAAACAGTAGCTTTGTTTTGCTGGTGGTAATAACAGCACATGCTAGAGATGGGTAGATTGGTAAAGAAACTACCTGATCGGTCGTGTTTCAATAAAAAATAAAAAACTAAACAAAACACTAATTCAGTACAACAGTGGATTATCATACCACAAGTGTTTTGGGCTGAATTGTATCAATTCAATTGGTAATTTCTAATTTAATTTGCAGAAGAGAGGATGATTAATTTTTACTAATGAGAATTTAAATTAAAATTAAAGCAACTACGCAAATAAAGAGAGTTGACCGAATATGGAGAGAGACTTAGGATTTCAAATCTATTACTAATCACATATCATGTAATTAAAATACCCAATTCTAGCAAATTAATGACCCGGATAATAATGATCATCGTCTAGAGGATGAATATATTCAAAACGTAGGCACGAATCATCTTCGGTCGGCACGAATCGTCTAGACTAAACTAAGTTTGCAACATGATTCGTCTCCCCTAAGCATGAATCGTCTCACGATTTATATATACAAAAAAATAAAACAGTTGTACAATCATTCATTCTCAATAATGTTACATGATGTTCTAGGATTACTTAATAAATATAATGGATTAAATAAAAATTCAATACGTTTGACAAAAGAAATTCAAATAATATTTAATGTGGTTATTAGAATTGCTCTTACAAAGAATTCGCAATCCACAATCACTCTGAATCTCTGTTCAATTTGGGCTAGAGACACACATCCATCCAAACAACACTACACTGGATTCCAAAGTCAGCAAGATATTTTTTAACTCTCCACATCAATAATAGTTTCCCATCAACTCAAATAAACTCACTCATCTAGACTAGCTCAAAATACAATAAAAAATAAAAATAAATAGCTATCATGGAAAATGATTTTGGCAACATACTCATAAAGTGTGTGTTTCGTCCAATAAAATATGTTAGCTATATATTATTATAGATGTATCTTATCTATTTGTATTGTATCTCTCTTAATCTCTATCTCCTTCTATGCTTATCTCTATCTTTTCTGTACCTATCTAGATTTCCCTTTCTGCCTATATATACAGGCTTCTCCTATGTATTATTCAATTCAATATAGAGTTTCTTCTTTCTCTTCTCTCACTACTTTCATAACATGGTATCAGAGCCTAGGATTCTCTCCTAGCCTTTTTTTTCTCTCACGTTTTTTTGGCAGTTTTCTTCTGTCCCTGGTTTTGTTTCTGCTGGCTTCTACGTATCTAGTTCATCCGTATTTTCATGTTTGCACTATACCAACCTCTTCGTCTCTTCATGACGAAGCCAACGCCACCAGACTCGCCACCATAGGCACATCCACGTGCCCTCGCGCGCTTCCAAACGAGTGGCGCGTCATTCACTGTCGTTCCCACTCTCACCACGCTTTGCATGCGTCGTCTCAGTCGGCCTCCGTCAGCTTCAGCCCCTCAGCTTCCGCTTCAGCAGATTTTCCCTTGGCTCGCCATCGGCTTCCGCCTCAGTCGACTCACATTCGGCTTCCGCCCCAACCGATTCCCCATCGGCTTCTGTCCCAGCTGATTCCCCATCGGCTTCCGCCTGGCTTCTCTTAGCCACGTGCTGCTTCCGCCCAGCTTGCCCAACCGTTTGCTTCCTTTCTCAGCTACTAACGTCAGCTCTCACAGCTGCTGACGTCAGCTTTCGCAGCCGCTGACATCAGTCCTAATCAGCCACCCACTAGCTGCTGACATCATCCAGCCACAGGGCTGACATCAGCCCTACTTGTCCCTAAGGTTTTCCAGTCTTCTGAATCTATTAGTGACCTCCATTTTGGCAATTATGGATCGTACAGAGAACATCCAATCTGTTTCTGTTATCCTTGATGGGTCCAATTATGTTAGTTGGGCTCAAGCCCTCTCTAGTTTCATTATAGGGAAACGCCTTTGGCAGATTATTACTGGTACTCTTTCCAAACCCAACCAAAAGGAGGATGAGACGGACTCTGCATTCGATGACCGTCTTGACGAATGGGAAAGTAAGAATTATCAAATTATCACATGGTTCCGGGCTACCTCAGTTCCTTCAATCAACCTTCAATTTGGACACTTTCAGGACGACGACTCCCTTGCCTCTCCTGCTAAAGCAATTTGGGATTTTTTGAAGGAACGTTATCAGACCACTGGCCATGCTCATCAATATCAACTGTTGCAGACTCTTCATCACATGAGCCAAGCACCCGATCAGTCTCTCAATGACTTCCTATTCCACATGTCGTCCGTTTGGGACCAGCTCGCTCTTTCTGAACCTCCATGGGCTCATTCTGATGATGCACAGCTATTTATTACTTATCGGAATCATCAGCGAGTATTACAGTTTCTTATGGCTCTTCATAGCACTTTTGAGCCCGTGCGTGCTTCTTTGCTTCATCGTTTGCCCTTGCCCACTTTAGAGCAAGCCATTATTGAGCTCCTATCAGAGGAAACTCGTTTTGGGAGTCTCAGATCTCCCGACATGGATTCTGTTCTTCCTACTCCATCTTCTCAGAGTTCCTCATCTTCACAGCCACTCATATGCAGTTATTGTCGCAACCGAGGCCTGCCAGTCAATCATTCTCTTGTTCACTGCCAGGTTCGCGAATGCTTGACTTGTCATAAGACTGCTCCGGGCCATCTCCAAAGCAATTGTCCTCGAGCTCCCTCTACTACTTCATCTAAGAAAGGGGCTTCTCGTTCTGGGTCTCAGTCCAAATTTAACCACGGTTCTCGCTCTGTTGCAGTTGCCTCTGAGGGTTCTTCTGCTCCTTCTTTCTCTGTGGATGATGTTGAGTCCATTATCCACCAGGTGCTCAACAAATCGGGTACTCCTCCTTCTACTGCTCTTTCAGTAACTTCAGGTAACTCTTAATGGTATTTTGATTCCGCATGCTGTAATCACATGACTTCTGACTCAACTCTATTTTCTTCTTTGTCATCATCCTCTTCTGCTCCCACTATACACACTGCTGATGGTTCTCATATGCCTGTTAGTTATATTGGCCAAATCTCTACTTCCACTGTGTCTCTTTCTGATGCTTACCATATTCCTTCTCTTAAAATGAACCTTATCTTTGTTGGTCAGTTATGTGAACTTGGTCTAACTATTACCTTTTTTGCTAATGGTTGTTTGGTGCAGGACCCTCAGGCGAGACAGATCCTTGGGATAGGCCGTAAGCATAGACGTCTGTTCGAGCTTATCCATCTTCGTAGTCCGCACAAATCATCTCATGTTGCTGCTGCATCTACTATGTCTCCTTTTCATCTTTGGCATTGTTGCTTAGGACATGTCACTTTTAGTCGTTCAAAAAATTTAGTTTCTAGTGGTCAGTTAGGTCGTGTCTGTCTTGACGATGTCGATTGTTTATCTTGTCAAATTGCTAAACAACCTGCATTACCTTTTAATAAAAGTAATTCTATTTCTACTGCTCCTTTTGATCTTGTGCATTCAGATATTTGGGGACCTTTCCCCACACCTACCATGGGGGGGTCTAGATATTTTGTGATTTTTGTTGATGATTTTTTTCGCTATACTTGGCTTTTTCTTCTCAAAAATCGCTCTGAACTTAAACAGATTTACTATGATTTCTCTACTATGGTCCACACTCAGTTTTCTTGTACTATTAAGCTTTTTCGTTCTAATAATGCTAAGGAGTACTTGGATTCTGATTTCTTTCTTTTCTTCAGGGTCATGGTACTCTTTCTCATCGATCTTGTGCAGACACTTCCAAACAAAATGGCCGAGCCGAAAGAAAGCACCGTCATATTCTAGACACTGCTCGGGCTCTTCTCCTTTCTTCTTCTTGTCCTGAAAAATTTTGGGGAGAAGTTGCCCTCACTGCCATCCATACCATCAATCGAGTCCCTACCGCTGTAATAGCTAACACAACTTCTTACGAGTGTTTGTATGGTTCTCCTCCTAATTATACCACTCTTAAAGTTTTTGGTTCTGCTTGTTTTGTTCTACTTCAGCCTCATGAACACACTAGACTAGAACCTCGTTCTCGTCTTTGTTGTTTTTTGCGGTATGGTATCGAACATAAAGGGTATCATTGTTGGGATCCTATCTCCAAGCGTCTTCGTATTTCTCGTCATGTGGTCTTCTGGGAACAAAAAATGTTCTCCACTCTCTAATCTTTCCAAGTTTCACCTACCATAGTCCACCCACTCACTGGTCTTCACTGATATTTCTATAGATTTGTTTTCTGATGACTTTGATGCAGATTTTGGCCCCATGCTTCCACAGCCGCCTACGCCTATCGTCCATCTTGAGGATCCTGTGTCAGCTGATGGCCCTACGCCTTCTCCGGCTCTGGTGGAGGTTCCTCCGGAACCTATTTCCATTGAGGTTCCTCCTCCACCTGAGCGTCATTCTACCCGGGTAAGGCAACCTTCTGTTCTTCTCCGTGATTATATTGTTGGTTCCACTGCTTTTTGCTCTCATGAACCTACTTCTTATCAAGAAGCTTCTTCTAACCCTCTTTGGCAACAAACTATGATTGATGAACTGCAGGCTTTCGAACAAACTCATACCTGGGATGTGGTTGATCTTCCTCCTGGTAAGCGTACTGTTAGTTGCAAATGGGTTTACAAGATCAAAACTCATTCTGATGGTTCCATTGAGCGTTACAAAACTCTCCTTGTTGCCCGAGGATTTAGTTAAGAATATGGGATTGACTATGAGGAAACATTTGCTCATGTTGCCCGTCTTACTTCAGTTTGCAGCTTACTTGCCGTTGCTGCTGCTCACCACTGGCACCTTTCTCAGATGGATGTCAAGAATGCATTTCTCAATGGTGATCTCACTGAGGAAGTTTATATGCAACCTCCTCCTGGTTCTTCTGTTCCCTCAAACAAGGTTTTCAAACTCCGCCGTGCTTTATATGGTTTGAAACAAGCTTCACGTGCCTGGTTTGCCAAGTTCAGCTCTACCATTCGTGACTTTGGTTTTTTTTCCAGTGCCCATGATTCTGCCTGGTTTATCCGTAAGACGGAGCGCGGTACTATTCTCCTTCTCCACTATGTAGATGATATGATTATCACTGGAGATGACACAGTGGGTATTTCTAGTCTCAAACAGTTTCTCCATCGCCAGTTTGAGATGAAAGATTTGGATGCACTTAGCTACTTCCTTGGCTTGGAAATTTCTCAAGATTCCTCTGGTTATTTTCTTACTCAGACCAAGTATACTTCTGATCTTTTGGCTCGTGCTAACCTTTCCGATTGCAAGACTGTCACTACTCTAGTTGATCCTCAGACTCGTCTTATACCTTTTGACGGCCCCCTATTGTCAGATGCAACTTTATATCGTCAGTTAGTTGGTAGTCTTGTCTATCTCACAGTTACTCGTCCAGATATTGCTTATGCTGTTCACATTGTTAGTCAATTTATGACTGCTCCTCGCTCTCTACACTATGCTGCTCTGGTTCGCATTTTGCGTTATCTCAAAGGAACTTTGTTTCATGGTCTTCACTATTCCCCTCACTCTTCTCTACAGCTGCATGCCTTTTCTGATGCCGATTGGACAGGGGATCCTACCGATCGTCGTTCCATTACTGGGTTCTGCTTCTTCTTGGGCACCTCTATCATTTCCTGGTGTAGCAAGAAGCAAACCCTTGTTGCTCGTTCTAGTACCGAGGCTGAGTATCGTGCTCTTGCAGACACTACTCAGGAACTTGTGTGGCTTCGTTGGCTTCTTTCTGACATGGGTGTTTCTCATTCAGCTGCTACTAATCTTTATTGTGACAATCAAAGTGCTATTCAGATTGCCCATAACGATGTCTTCCATGATCGGACCAGGTATATTGAGATCGATTGCCACTTCATACAACAACATGTTACTAGTGGCCATGTTCGTCTTCTCCTTGTTACCTCTGCTGATCAGACCGCCGACCTCTTCACCAAAGCTCATGTTGAGAAAGGGAAACCTAGATAGGTACAGAAAAGATAGAGATAAGCATAGAAGGAGATAGAGATTGAGAGAGATACAATACAAATAGATAAGATACATCTATAATAATATACAGCTAACACCCTCCCCTCAAGCTCAAGTTGGTAAGTCAGATATCAATTTGAGCTTGGAGAGGAGATCAGAAAAGCGGTCTGGAAGATGAGCTTTGGTGAAGAGGTCGGCGGTCTGATCAGCAGAGGTAACAAAGAGAAGACGAACATGGCCACTAGTAACATGCTATCGTATGAAGTGGCAATTGATCTCAATATGCTTGGTCCGATCATGGAAGACATCGTTATGGGCAATCTGAATAACACTTTGATTGTCACAATAAAGATTAGTGGTAACTGAATGAGAAACACCCATGTCAGAAAGAAGCCAACGAAGCCACACAAGCTCCTGAGTAGTGTCTGCAAGAGCACGATACTCAGCCTCGGTACTAGAACGAGCAACAAGGGTTTTCTTCCTGCTACGCCAAGAAATGAGAGAGGTGCCCAAGAAGAAGCAGAACCCAGTAGTGGAACGACGATCGGTAGGATCCCTTGCCCAATCGGCATCAGAAAAGGCATGCAGCTGTAGAAAAGAGTGAGGTGAATAGTGAAGACCATGAAACAAAGTTCATTTGAGATAATGCAAAATGCGAACCAGAGCAGCATAGTGTGGAGAGCGAGGAACATTCATAAATTGACTGACAATGTGAACAACATAAGCAATATCTGGACGAGTAACTGTGAGATAGACAAAACTACCAACTAACTGACGATATAAAGTTACATCTGACAATAGGGGGCCGTCAAGAGGTGTAAGACGAGTCTGAGGATCAACTGGAGTAGTGATAGTCTTACAATCGGAAAGGTTTGCACGAGCCAAAAGATCAGAAGTATACTTGGTCTGAGTAAGAAAATAACCAGAGGAATCTTGAGAAATTTCCAAGCCAAGGAAGTAGCTAAGTGCACCCAAATCTTTCATCTCAAACTGGCTATGGAGAAGCTGTTTGAGACTAGAAATACCCACTGTGTCATCTCCAGTGATAATCATATCATCCACATAGAGGAGAATGAGAATAGTACTATGCTCCGTCTTATGGATAAACAAGGCAGAATCATAGGCACTGGAAGAAAAACCAAGGTCACGAATGGTAGAGCTGAACTTTGCAAACCAGGCACGTGGAGCTTGTTTCAAACCATATAAAGCATGGCGGAGTTGGCAAACCTTGTTTGAGGGAATAGAAGAACCAGAGGGGGTTGCATATAAACTTTCTCAGTGAGATCACCATTGAGAAATGCATTCTTGACATCCATCTGAGAAAGGTGCCAGTGGCGAGCAGCAGCAACGGCAAGTAAGCTGCGAACTGAAGTAAGACGGGCAACAGGAGCAAATGTTTCCTCATAGTCAATCCCATATTCTTGACTAAATCCCCGGGCGACAATGCGAGCTTTGTAACGCTCAATGGAACCATCAGAATGAGTTTTGATCTTGTAAACCCAT